>JABSMS010039616.1:2318-24405 GCA_018902275.1 Aleiodes sp. PSUC_FEM 10030003
GTGTTTGCGGAATTCACCCTACCGAGGTAGATCCAGCGGTCAGTTGGTCTGACACCTTCCAGTAACGTGGGTGATTATCTCGGTTAAGCCTCAGCATCATGAGCATACACACGTGTGCCTCCGTTGTTCACCCCCTCCATTTCTCCGTTCTCCTGTTTCCTCTCTCCCTCATATGCTCACCCGTTGCATATCATTTGGTCAGTTGAATGAGCCAACCGGCCAGTTAACAAGCTCAAACGTCGCTGGATTTTGATTCATCATTACGACGACGCTCGAGTCTAGCTGTCCCTCAAACGTCCATAGCATCACCAACATAACCCTCATCGGGACTCTCTGGATGATCCGGTGGTCTCGCATCTTCAGCTCTAGCAGCAACAGCAGCCGCAGCCTCGTGTGCGGTTTTACTCATGAGTGATCTTGGTGAAAGTGGCGTTGGTTCACCCTTGTACGCTGCTGGTGGCGATGGTATAAATGGTACATCACCGATTTCTGGCATCACAATTTCTGGCGAGACATAGGGTGGTATCTGTAGTGGTTGTCTCACTGGGGATGTGATTGGTTGATAAGCAATTGGATACGGATAACCATCGGCCGTGTATCTCGTGTCGGGTCTTGACAATACAGTTGTATCATGCTGCGTAGATCTTGCTAGAAATTCAGCCTCACGCGTGTAACGGGCTGTTGGTGCTGCAGCTGAACCCTCCGGCATTCTGTGACGTAATCTGGGTAGTGTGCAGCTAACTGAATTCAAAGAGATCTTGGGTAAGCCAAAATTCAACGGATAACCGTCCTGATCTAAATACGGTATTTGTGATAGACTCGGACGCGGATCAAGTGTTGGCTGCAATGAGTATCGCGTATCGGCGTAATCAATAACGTGACGCGGTTGAGTTATTTGATGCTGATACATATTGTAATTGTCAGTGGCATTTGTTGTGTTTGTAGATGGATAAACTTCATTTATCAAATCAGGCTCAGTCAGATACTTTGGTACTGGACCTCTGTAAGCTTCAACTGTTTCGCGTCTATCCAACGATGCCGTTCTACCAATTTCTCTCTCCGTGTACATAACCTGCTGTTGATTATCAAACGTTAAACTGTCTGTACCACTTTTCCGTGGCAATATTTCATTGTCCTTTACAATTGGTGTTACAACTTTGCTCTGTGAATTTAATGCTTTGGCGTTACGTTTTTGGTCCCTACGTCTTTTAGCACATAATATAACACTACCAATAACACAACCAAGTGCCAATAGTGTACCAACAAGTGCACCCGCTGCCACTGCCGCTACATAATTTGTATTAGTATTTTCAAACGGTGGCTCAATGGTACTACGTTCTTGGAATCTCACGCGGAGTGACAAATTCGCCTCTACCGATCCTGCTGTGTTCTCAGCTATGCAAGTAAATGTTCCCTCATCGCTCTTCTCTACCCCATATATGTAAAGAGTATTTGTCAAGTTGCTTTGGCCGTGCTGCTTGCAGATGTATCTAAAAAATACATACGAAGAAGAAAAAAAATTCATGAAAAATTTAAGAAACGTGGAGGTTTATCGTATGAATTATTTCGTATGATTATCCCATTACATATTGCCCTATTAATTTTTATGGCTCAATCATTAATATAAGATACGAGTAAAAGTTTAATGGTTGTGTTGCCTCAAAATAATTATTTTTCCAAGCCAATTTATCCCCGGGAATGAATTTTCATTAATAAAAAAAACAATGCCCGAGGGAGGAAAGTCGGTGCTTAATTTTTCTTCCTCGGAGCTTTTTCTCCCCATTTTTCCTCTATATCCTCAACGGATTTCTGACGTTAGTCGAGGTGATTCCATGGGTTGACCCGGCTCCTAATACCCTACCACTCCAGACCCTACCGCTAGAAAGCTCGTCAGTGTGGATAAAATGCACCATAATGATCGGTCATGATGACGGGTAGACACATTCCTGAAGCCTGTGTTTTATCTTGCCGCGGTGAAACAACTACGTAGTCTGAATCTAAATCGAATTGTGTTTTTTGCCCTTTTACCACTTGAACAGGCTTTACTATTGTTCCTTCCTCCGCGACATAGATGGACAGCCCTATTTTCTTCGTATAATTGAAGCCATTGTCTTGAGCCATCTGATGGCGAGAAAGGAAGTAAGAGTAATAGTGGATGTGTGTGGTGAAGAATAACGCGAAATAAAATGTCATAAGGGATGATAGAAAATGGAAAATGTATCTATATATATAAATAAAATGAAGGTAATAATTCTTACCTGACGTAGGCCGATGAAATAACCGGATCATTATCGCTCTGCGTTTCACACTTATCACCGTTCATCCACCACGTGACAGTTGCTGCTGGTATCGCGTAAACATTGCAGTTCAACGTGACATTAGCTCCCTCATCAATTTCTAAACTTCGCTCAGTTTGAATTTGTGGTAAGCAAGCAAGATCATCCAGTTTAACGCTTTTAATTGGCTTCTGATAAAGCCGCACCGGCGCATCGCAAATTGGATCAGACTCTTGTCTTGCAATTGATGCTGATTCTTTCAACCATGCTTGCAGTGGCCTCAACCGACAGTTACATAGCCATGGATTGTTGTGCAGCGTTAAACCATGTAAATTACTATTTAGAGGCAGTGTCATTTTCGGTACATAAGTAAGCCTATTGCCATCTAACCTAAGCCACTCAAGGGACTGTAGGCCATTGAAGGCACCCTGTTCTATTTCCGCCAGCTGGCAATTGCTCAGCTCTAGTGTAGTCAATTGTGTCAGTGGTTTGAAGGCGTCCTTTGACAATTTACGTATCGGATTAGCGTTTAGTATGAGCCTCATTATACTCGGACACGAGGGAAAGGTTCTCGACGGTATTTCCATTATTTTATTATTACTCATGTCTAATTCAACTAGCCCAACTAAGCCGGCAAATGCGTCCGATGATATTTCACTGATATTCGATTTTGATAAATACAATTTTTGGAGATTTATCAGACCAGCATTGCGAAAACTCTCTGGCCATAATTTGATGAGATTATTGCCAGACAGATCCAGCACCTGGGTCTCCTCTCTCGCTTTGTCTGGTATCCGCGTAAGATTTCGATTCGTGCATTCAACCGTTTCCTTACCGCCTTTCCATTTGCATGCACAAGTCGGGGGACACGCGGATGTTTGGCTCGTCATCGTTGCTACGAGCACCACGATCGTCAACCACCAACATTTGAGTCTCATTGTATATATCTCATGTAATGAGAAACTCCAGAGACAATGGGTGAATTGCTACTGGGGCATTTTTTTTCTTACTCTCTCGGTCTTCTCTTTCTCCCGCTTTTTCCCCACTATTTTCACGTTTAACGTCTCACTAGGTGCTTCAATCGAGCTGCTCTCCTTTTTGTTCCAAGTTGTATTGCCCTCTTTTACATTGGCTCGATTTTTTTCCTCCTTTCAAACGCTGGCTTTTTTTTGTTCATCCGCTTCTCCTATTCTGGAAACTGATGGATCAGTCAACTATAGTGTGCGCTTCTTGCCAGCCTTGCATTATTCCAATCCAGTTGATTTTACTCTCCCTCTAGGCATACCCATACCGCCTAGGTGAATTGATTCCCTAGGCCATTGACGAGCCAACCTTCATTCTCCTCCGTACATCACCATTCAATTCTGTAAAGAAAAAAATATAAATTGATAAGTTTTAAACTCTAGTTGGGAGACTGACTATGACAAGTTTTTTCCCGTTATATCGTTCACAAAATTGTTCGTAAGTTTTTTTTCGAGATTTATAAGTGAAGTTCGGAAACGTGGGGGGATGGGGGTTTTTCCCTCATCTTGAATTTTGAGGAGACGATATTGTGAGGATGGTAAGTTAGCTCTATTCGGGTCAAGGCTGACGTATTCCTCGAAGAAAGAAGAGAAAAACTCCCATGTTGTTAGCAGAGATAAATTCAAATGACTTTGTCTGCCTTTCATCCTCTTTTTCCCTTTTTTCCTTCACAGTCAACGCATAACGAGTTTTTAAATGTAACAAGTTTAAAAAAATAAAAAAACTCTTTGTTTTCATTGAATGAATAAAACATGTTATTAAGCTGAAACTTTCATCATTGCATACGAATGATGCATGATGATAATGAGAGCACTTACAATATTTGAATGGTGGCAAATGAAAAATTTTACGTTAGAAAAGTCGGTAAAAAAGAGAGAAAGAAGAGAGAATGAAGTTTAAAGACCTCCGCGGGTAGCTGGGTCAAGGGTGATGCATATTTTCCTGGGCTGTCCTCTTTTCTCCTTTCTTTGCTTCCTTTTCCCTATCCAAGTACCTAACGTGGCTCGACATTAATCATGCCAAATGATCTAGCCATCCCCCCTCCGTGTGTTCAGGAAGATTTCCTACTCGCGCCTTCACAAAAGCGTGAGAGGTAAAATTTTCCACGAGAGAAAGAAAAAACCGTAAATGTAGAACTGCACTCTGGCAAAATGAAATGAAAAATAATCTGTAATGTCGGTGAGTTGCTACGAGGGTTCTAAACTTAGGGTGAATTTTTTATATTTATCCTCCTCGCCCGTTCATTTTCTATTATAATGATAAATAACAAGATAGTAAATTTCTGTTTAATTTTTTTTTTAATTTTAAAAGAACCAGTGAATAATTTCATATTCTCGTACTGAATTTTCCAAAACAACATAATTCATTATTCTTCCAAATTGATGTGAAATTTGCATATTCAGCGGTAATGCTTTATTCCACTTTCTCATCTCGAAAAATTATAAATAATACGAGACTGTTGAAGTTATGAAAGGTCAACGATCCGAGTGTAAAAGGTGAAGAGTATATTCTCTAAAGTATTCTTTGAGCCGTCGGACGCTTTCAATGCGCTTCGTCTTACAATCTTTCTCTTTTTCCCTTTTTTTCTTCTTTATTCTTTAGCCTCAACTCTTTTTACATCTCAGCGTCTCGTAAGTTCAGACGAGAAACGAACCCGAAGGTCGATGAATTTTAGAGGAGCCACCGACTCGTAGAGAGGCTGGATTCTTTTCCTCAGAAGCCACACGAAAGCCATTTGCTTTATAATGTCTCGGGAGAGACAAACTGCGTGGATTCTTTGATTGTACAAACTAGACAGACGTTCACAGCGATAAAAAAATTCGCCTATGTACGAGCTTTGTGTATACAGCGTAGATCACTGAGTCGATATAACCTATCTAATGTTTTATGTGGTTCCCAAGTTGAAAAACATTTCAGTATATTTCTTGGTGGAAGGTTTATTGTCACTTGAAAATACCGCAGTGACAGTATCTACTTTGTTCGATGTATTTTACGAGAAAGGTGATAAATTATTTGGAATTCTTGCACAACTCAATATCATTTATACCGAAATCCGACAAATTATTCTTAATGTCACTCAGAATTTGCAGAGCTCATTACTCTTTTCTACCGTTTAAATAATTTGCCTCATTTAATCAATCCTTTGGATTAAGCTCATCAACATGATTATCATAAATTTTATGAATTAATTATGAGAACAATTGTGGCGAAGAAAACGGGTAATTACATTAGAAAGCCACGGAAATTTCTGCTAGATGGAAGATAATTGAAGAAGAGAAGATTACGAATAAAATAGATTTTCAAATTTCCCGCTTCTAGTGTGTTATTATCTTAATGGAAAATAGGGCAGCATTAAAGATGATTGTAATGGTTTTAATTAGGAATTCATTCGAAATTTTATAATAACTTTAATGAGATATTGACCATTGGTCTTTAGATCATGGACATTAATATCTCAACAAAAGAACATGTATAAAATATCAAATTACAAAATAATTTCAAATGCAAATTATCACATAAATAAAGAAAGAGTAAAATATAGATTAAAAAATATGAAATACAGCAGAAATGCGCGAAAACTCGCGGAATGACAAAAGGATCATAAAATGAAAATAATCACGTAATAATGGAATCAAATAGTTGAAAACTCGGGAGAAAGGAATAATAAAAGAAATCAATAACGCATAATTCAATGAAATAAACATGTGATGGGAGAACTAATAATTTACGATATAAATAGATCATTTCTCATCAATATTAGGATCTCAATTTTTTTTGAGAGATAATTGAATCTTCTATAACGGTATTTGTCATTTTTTAACATATCGTCGCCGTAGAATCAAAAGGGCGTAAGTGCCATTTTTTCTTGCTGAATAATAAAAGGGCGTAAGTTAGTATGTTTATAAAAATATGTCTGTAAATTCAATTTTTGCAGATTTTTGAAAAATAGCACTAACGCCCTTTTGAATCAACGGCGACGATATTAATGACTGATATTTTTGTCAATGTGATACTTTTCAAAGTGATAATCTGTTCGGTGATAAAAAAGTAATATTTTTACGGTGATCAGAAAATCAAACACCGCGATATTATACACGAGAAAAATTTGAATGAATAAACAGAACGCGTATTCATTCAAAACTAATATTAACCTCAAAAAAATTAACATTTCAATGTACGGTTCAATATTGGATCAATTTTTGAAGGTCTCGACACGAGTACTCTCGATACACGAGTCTTGCATTTACAATGAACTTTCCGAGTTTGAAGCTGGGATGAGGAGGGTGGAAAGTAGACTCCAATCCAAATGCCACTTTGTATTCAAGGAAGCAGGGCTCCGCTTACCACCATATTTTTTCATTTGTCTCCGAAGCGAGAGCCCCCTACATGCTTGATCAATTATTTCCGTCTTTACGCACTCCATCACAAATGGTAGTAATGTCGTCTGGAAAATTGGCCTGCAAGATTATCGCATATCGTTGAATTTTATAATGGTCGACGCCTTGAATTCGCTTCAGCGAACCAGTAAATTATCTTTAATTATGTTTTATTCGACGTTGATATTAATTCGTTTGAAGCAATAATAGAAAGCTGACGATGTTTTCGAAACTTAATCAAGAGCTGACAGAGGTCAGACTACAGACATTCTCAACAAATTAGATTATGTTGAAGCAGAGTTGAAAATATTGTTATCAATAAGAGTAACAAGTATTTTAATTTTTAATGTCCGTAAAATTTTTGAAAATGATCGTTTTTCGATTTGTTGATATAATTTTTGGTTCATTGAAATCGTTGAGCGATTCTCAATTCATTGAGTGTATGACTTGTTATGACGTTGAGGATGAATAACGGAAAAATTAGAAGTCCATTTGTTTTGACAAATAAGATTGTGTGAGATGTACACTGTTAATAACTTTTATAGCTTAATAAGAAA
Organism: Aleiodes sp. PSUC_FEM 10030003; assembly: GCA_018902275.1. Lineage (NCBI taxonomy): Eukaryota > Metazoa > Arthropoda > Insecta > Hymenoptera > Braconidae > Aleiodes > Aleiodes sp. PSUC_FEM 10030003. The sequence continues at coordinate 9,552 of JABSMS010039616.1, forward strand.
GCTTCGCTTTGCTTTACTCCGTTCCCCATCGCTTTGCTTTGCGTACTCAACGATTTGTGCTTTTAATTCGCAAAAACCAATCCAAAATGCAAAATTTTTCATCGTTCCCAATGAATCATTCGATTCCACCATCTTCCATCACGGAATTAGGTTCTAAATATTCAAATATAAACTCTTAATGCATTCTAACAAATGCGTCTCCCTACATGCTCCCCTGGTTCCTCCATATCTCTACTTTTGGAAAGGATGGCTCGTATGAAATACATATACATATACAACGGAATAGTACTCTATTCTTGGTTACAAGCGGACCCTCCCTCGTGTTTATACATAAATATGTAACAGCGTCTATCTTTTATCCAGAGTTATACACAGAACCCTTTGTACTGTTAGGTACTGTGCGCAAATAATTTCAATGGATTCCGTGCCAAAAATAAATGTCGTCATTTATACTTCAAAGAGAGCAAACATCACTGAATAAATATCGTCACCTTAGAATCAAAAGGGCGTAAGTGCCATTTTTTTGCTGAATAATAAAAAGGTCACAAGTTAGTATTCTTATGAAAAAATGAATGTAGATTCAATTTTTGTAGATTTTTAAAAAATGGCACCTACTCCCTTTTGGTTCTAGGGCGACGATATAAGGAATGTTTTTTTCAACTGAATGGTGAAGCAAATCGATCAAACTATAATCTCCAGTTGGAGATAAATTGAGCTCAATGTTAACTAGTACTTCAAGGTCTGTTCATATTGGATCCCTTAACTTCATGTTTTCGGAAACTTTACGAACTTCGGTCCACTTCAACATTGATGTACCTAGTATTACCTAGCCACGATTAATTCGCCCACTTTCAATGCAAATGCATATTTCATCGCTGTATAAAAGTAGTCCCTAACTGGACGTCTCAATCTGCTTTGACAAAGTGAAAGAGATTGGGGGAAAAAGTAAGGAGAAAAAAACCGGCGAAAGGAAAAAATATCACCAAGGCAAATGCCTCGAGTCTCCACTGAATTCCATAGGTAAAGAAGATTAATTCAATTTATTTTAGTACTCAGCATGGAGTTACGGAGAAAAAGCTTGAAACATTTTCTATTTAAATCGCATTATGCAAGTGTAGGTAAATCTTAATTGATATTAATTATGTTACATCTGTTTAATGTTCTTTGACAAGTTTAAAATAAATGAAAATGATATTGAATTATTTCAAATTGAGCTACTTCATTTTATTTTCATGAAGTTTAATCTTTCAAAAATACCATCATTCAATTTTATTTACAAATGTCATTGCTATTATTCAATAATAATTTTTAAAAAACAATGCTGGAGAAGAGTAAAATATTTTGTTGATAAGAACGTTACACTTTCACAAAATATATGACTTTAATATTACGTGAATTTCATGAGAGCCTGTAGAGAATGACAAATTGCTCATGATCGAGAATATCGTACTGACATACTTAGACACGATCCCTTTCCTACAAGTAATGACAGCGACGCTTCCGAGGTTTTACTGCCTCTTAGCCAATGGGCTCTCAGGGGAAAGGGAGGATAAATGGAGTTATCATTGATTGATGACACATAACGCCATCATGTTCGTGGAGATAACCAAGAAGTTGAAAGGTAAGAAATGGATTGCGTTCTAAAATTAAGAAGAACACCTGAATCCGTCTTCTTCTCTTCAAAATACGAAAATAGATGGCGAAGGACAATGATTTACAGAATCATCACGAATTAATTCATTGACGTTTGAAAGAAAGTAATGTTCAGGAAGAAGAATGAAGGGGAAAGACGAAATCTTTGAGAAACGAGATTTTCTAACATAACGCAAGAATGTTTCAATGTAGACATCGGAAAAGTAGAGTATTTGTTGAGTCACTGAAGCCAATTTCTTTGAGATTCTATGAAAGTAAATCCATTTGTCAATTCTTAACATATGAAGGTTTTTCGAAGAATCGTTTTTCTGAAATATCTCCAATGTTTGCTTCCAACTAGATTGATTACGTCGAAAACCAATACTGAGGTTTAATTCTATTACACTGTTAGAAAATGTTGTCTGAATTTTCCGTGTCAAATAATGAGGAATCGGAGAATGTTACGATTACCAAACTCCAATTTGAAAGTAGAAAATACAAAGAAACTGGTAAATAAAGTAAGAACACCAACGGTGACAGCTACTGTGAGTTTTCAATAATAAAATCGCTGTTCCTTTGGTGAAAGAAAAATCCTATCACTTTGAATTCATCTGAGATTTTTCTTCAAGCAAACTATTGCCAAAGCTACTACTGTGTACCGGCATTTCAAGCATTGGCAAGTGGAATTCTCGGTTGTAGCACGATAAAAATGAAATGATTCTATCTTGATGTGCATCCATCTCCTTGACGATCAATGGAAATTGAATCGCGTCACAGAAATATTCCAACATTCCAATGGAAGTTTCAAAATTTAATATTCGAAATATCTATAATTGAGTTTTTACTCCCAAACTTTATTTCTTTTATTAGTTTTACATTCAAATTTTATTCTATCTCTCTCGAAAGAACGAGAATTCAAAATTATCAAATATTACTGATAAACATTCAAAATTTCTCCTAAAATTCGTAAACATGAATATTAATCACAGCGCAATGATAATAACGTGATACAATATTAATGAAGCAATTAACCAATGTACTAAACAAACGGATAATTACTGCAAAGTCAATCTCCGAAATTAAGCAGTTAATTAAATGCACTCTAGTTTCTAGTAATCGTTGCAAATGAAATAGACAACTCCATTTATATTTTTTATCACACCAAAACATTAACCAAAATTAATCACCAGCTTTCCCTACTATTGCGTGCAACGTCAACGAAAAAATCTACACGGCGGGAAAATTCGCGGATTCTTTCCCCGAATAGTTACGGGAGAAATTGCCCAACCGCGCGTTAACTCGGGAACGAGAATACAGGAAGGTGAAATTCTACCGCTCAAGGCGACACAGAAACTGCCGAACTAGGGCAATAAAAATTCGATTACATCCCGCAATATGACATACATATGTAAACAAAGTATGGTGACCAGTGTTTGCCCCAATATCCATCCGAGAATCTACGATTAGCATCGAGAATAATCGAATGTAACGTCAGAAATTACTGCGGGCTGGCACGGTTCACGTGAGCCTTGCATATTCTACGTACCTTGATAACTGAAAACTCTGTGTAATTAGTTTCATAAAATAAACTCAATGATTATTTCTAAAAAATTATTAAAAATATTCCTTTTCACGCCTCTGACTGCATCTCACCCCTTAAATAACACTTCGAAAAAATTCCCTGTAATTTTTCCTCAATTCTCATTTCAGCCGCGAAATACCAAAAAAGTCGGGCAATTTTTGTTTTTGTTGTCTCTTCGTCCAGAAACTACAGTTTGGCTATTCGAACACATTAGACGCAGGATTTTGATGGAAATAGCCCTGTAAAATATGCTCTCTGCGAGCTCCTCGAGAATAATGATAATGCACTGCAATTTGATACATATATACTAGAATATACAGGAATGAGTGAATGGATAAAATCACCGTGTCACACCGTCTCCGGCGACAGTCATCATTGTGTAGAATGAGTTGAATTTAACGATGCTCCTCCAACCATATAATGTCAGAATGGCTTTCTCACTCAAATCTATTGTACATTGGCTCTTTCCCCATTACTCTCACCCCTCCTCCCCTAATCCTCCCTCTCAATTTCAAATTCCAGTGACACACCAGCTTGATTCTATTGAATAATTATTCACGAGTCTCTGAGACACGCCTGCGTGTGTTATAAATGTCACGTTATTTTGAAATACTGAGAGAACACAAGTTGTTATGTGAAATACTGGCACCGATTCTACCATCATCTGTACGACATTATGGATATGACAAATATTTATGTATATGCAGACTGGATTTAATTAGCATCATTAATTCATATAAATGATAGATGATAAGTGAACGTTAGGGATGATTAAATGAAATAGTTTGATGGAGCTGGAAATACTGATTATATGTTGTGATGAAAATTTTAGAACTCTGATTTGATATATAATGATTAATAGTTCCATCAAATGACGTCGAACGATAAAGTCAGATTTTAATCCCTTGAATGCGGATTGATTTGAGCTGTTTCGATGGAGCTAATGCTATTATTGTTTTATCAGCATCATCATGCATCGACCTAGATACTTTTTAATTAGCAGCTCAATTTCCCTCGAATAGTTTGAAACGATGCATTTCATTTCCAATTTTGTGACGGAATAATTCGTGTAATTATCTAAAAACTAATGTAATCCTTTCCCGAAGCTTCAGTGACTCCAAAAATAAATGCGCCCATTCGTCTCTGTTATGAAGGACCTCGTTACTTTGAATAAAAATCAATAGCTCAGTGACAAAGGAGCTTATGCCCTGGGAATTTACCCAGAGACGTAATATCTTGTAATGGGGAAATGAAAAGCGAACAGTATACCTCGGACATAGCTTGCTTCAATGGTGAACAATGTTAGCGCTTATGCTCTTATATTAGGAAGCTATTGTTGGGTATTCTGATCACTCCGGGATAGAAACCCATTAGATTCGGGATTATTGATATATGGATTTCCACTAGGATTCGAGGAAGGCTTCAAGGAAATATCATTTGCAATGATACACAGAGAGAACAATAGGATTTTAGGTAATATGAAATTATAGTTGATCTGAAAAATTTCGATCTATCAATGATAGATTCAAAATGAAAAGTCATCAGAAGGGCGTAAGTGCCATTTTTTATTGCTCAATAATAAAAGGGCGTAACTCATTATTCTTATGAAGAATTAATGTAGATTGAATTTTTGTGAATTTTTAAGAAATGGCACTTACGCCCTTTTGACTCTAGGGTGACGATGTAATGTAGTGAATTTTTTGCAAGAAAAGATGACAATCACAAATTATTGATCACAATTTTTAATGAGAAACGAAAGACTGTTGAGGTTGAAGAAAATTGAATGAGAAAAAATGAAATAAACGAATACATCTGGATCGAAGAAACATAGAGAACTCAATGGTTTCTATTGGGTATTCAGTACTGGATACTGGACCTCATTGTGACTTTATTGAGAAGACCTCAGCAATATAATTTTTGTGAGGTGAATATTGAAAATTCGTCTGTGCAGTTACTTAACGATTTGTAGATACTTCAATAATAATTTCACGATTAGGTAATTGACTAACTTCCGGTCTCCTCTAAGAAATAATTTATTCACTGTTCGTTCAACATATTCTATCAATCTGCCTTCATTTTCAACTTCAGTCAACAGTTTCCAAACATCTTACTTGGCTGCAATCGACAGATTGCAGGTATACCCCAGACCCACCTGATGTTTGACGAACTCGTGGACAGCTACGTGCACGTCGTGCACTGAGAGGAAAATATAATTTTGGTAACTATGAAGCTATAGTAGAAAAAGACCTCAACAATTTTTCTTCGGTGAACTTCCGATACGACAAGTTCGCATTATCATGTAAAGTCGTCAATCATACTATATCAATGTACTACGGTGAATGTGAATATTTAGAAAAAATTATAGATGAACTAATGGAAAATAATAAAATAACTGATGAGTTGGGTTATTTATATAAAAAAATTACTACCTTCAAGAGACTGGGAGTAGTAAAGTTTTAACGTCAACAATATAATTCCAGTAATATTCTCCTTTCCTGCTCTCACCTTCCAAAATTTTTACTCAAGAACTTAGGAATATTCACTACGTATTTTGTAGTGCATACTAAAATTCTTTGTGACAATTACATCGTCGCCCTAGAACGAAAAGGGCGTAAGTGACATTTTTTCTCTCAATGTGGTCTGAATATTCTAGTTATACAGGTAAGCCAAAAGTTGACGCAGCTGGACGCAACTCTAACGTAACTCCACTTTAATGACCACATACCTCATGAAATCTGGGACATAACACTATCGAAATCCTATATTCAATTAAACTTCAGTCACAACTAGCCCGCGGTGTATTCAAATTCTGTCATCTGCATGATTGATTGAGCCACTTTCCTATTGAATGAACGGATCAATATCCGTCATCTTTAATTTCACCCTAGCAATGTAATGAACCTAACTGACATGATTAAATTGACGAAAAAGTATTGTGAAATGTTCACTCGAAGATTGACCACTCGTTCAATGTACATATGAATAATGAAATACGTGCTTTTGTCGGTAGCATAAGCAATATGGGTAATAGGAGAGCTTTCGGTTGGAGAATAGAGGTCAAAGAAAGAGCTTTGTACAGGAAGATTGGCTGTGTTCCTTAGAAATCTTGGCTTGATACTATCAGCCATATTCTCTGGAGCTTGTAGAAAAAGTTTTCATTCTCTAACATTTATTGTAGTAAAGAAAATTCCATCCTAACATTGTGAATTACATTCAAAATCCTTGGAATAGCAATGAATGAGAAGAAAAAATTGAGACATAGATAGGAAAAAAAATAGAATTGTAAAATATATGCTAAGTAAATGCACGTCTCACGTAAATATATTACGTAAGCAAACATCTTGAAATGTTACTCACAATAAGAGATTCACATTGGATATATTTACTGACTCTGAACCTATTTTATTGGATACAACAGTAAGTGGATGAGAAAGTGTTGATGTTGGGGCTTTTTCATGTTTTTCTTGTTGGATTGTTTCATTGTTAAAATTGGATGAGATTGCGCCTTGAATTTATAGCTACAGTTATTTTAAATTGGAATGCCTTAATTGAGATTCATGGATTGATGAATATGACTGAATACGAGGATTGATTTTTTTATCTCTCTGATTTTAATGCAAACAGGAATTTGCCACATGCTCCCATTTGTTTGGATTTCTGTACATCTCCTAAAATCCACTCAAATGCAGAATAGAGACAGAGAATATGATTCATTATCCTGTTGGTTGGCCAATAACACTGAGAGGATTTTACGCTTATATGACTTCATTCACAGATGCGCAGGGCTTTCTCATTGATTGAAAACACACGGCCAGAAATGCTGCGGCGGCGGAGGAAACAGCGAAAAAAATGTTGGAAGTTAGCATTGGTGGAATTTTTTTTCGGTTTCTTTTCCTTCGCTTTCAGTAATACGGTAAAGTGCGCATCGTAGATTCTAGAGTATCATCGTGATTTCTAGAGTGAAACAATGAGTTTCGAGAGATTCATATGAGGATGTGAGCTCGTTAATTTCTTCCATTTCTTTGGAGAATGTTCAAATATTTCAAGAGGATTTCGGAAAAAAAACATTCCGAGAGCTCCACATTCATTCGCCAATTTTTCATTCATTGAGAAATTTTTTGCTTCACTGCACTCGACGAATATTTGCTTTCGTGAAATAATAAAATGGATGGACTTTCATCTATAATGGAATTCATTTTTTTTAATAATTTTTGAGACAACGAGGAGGATGAGATTTTGCAGAGGATTCTGTTGTACGAAAAAAAAAGTCTGTATGAAGATTTTTAAGCGCAAAATTCAATGAAAATTATTACATGCCAATGAAGTATTATAAATTTTTCATTGGAAATTTTTACAAATTTTTCATGAATGATATACAATTTAGAGAATTCGTGAACATCGTGAGCTCTCATTTGAGAATTATTCTCACTGTTGGAAAATGGGGGAATTACGTGTTGAAATATTCATATTATCTGGGTTATATTCAACTTCAATGAGCTCATTACCGATTGACGAATCAATAAATAAGTGAATTCACAGAGTGAGTTGCATTCAACGTTATAGAAATTCAACATTTCAATTGGATTGATTTTCAATTTGAGAATACATAACGCATGGCAAATCGCCGCATTATCCACAATACATCGTCGCCCTAGGGTCAAAAGGGCGTAAGTGCCATTTTTTTAAATCTACAAAACTTGAATCTACATTCATTTTTTCATAAGAATACTAACTTACGCACTTTTATTATTCAACGAGAAAAAATGGCACATACGCCCTTTTGATTCTAGGGTGACGATGTGATTATATCCGAAAAATAGCCAATTCTTATTTATTCAGAATATATTTTTTTATGTTGAAAATACATCTTGCATCTATAATTCTATATTCAGGATATATTTACTATATATCATTTTTAACTCAAAATATATATCGTCGCTCTAGAATCAAAAGGGCGTAAATGCTATTTTTTCTCCCTGAATAATAAAAAGGCGTAAGTTAGTATTCTTACGAAAAAACCAATTCTAGATTCAATTTTTGTAGATTTTTTAAAAAATCGCACTTACGCCCTTTTAACTCTAGCACGACGATATTATTTCCATGGGGCATCCTCTTGGAAATTCTCATTGTTCTCTAGAAAAAGTGATTTGACAAAACATAAATTATTGCATATAAATATTATTCGACTAAATTACTAAAATTTTCCAAAATAATCCAATAAAATGAAAACATTATTCAAACTCCTTGAACTCTAAATGGAAATGAATCATTCAAATAAAATTTCATCCAAGACAGTAGTCATACGTGTTTTCTAATTTGTCAAGAAGTTCACAGTAAAGACTCGTGAGTAAAAATTTTTTCTTCACTGGAATGCAATTTGAGGGAATCCAGCTTCATCATGTGATATTGTAATATTATTCATGATATGCAATTCATGGAGTGGGACGGTTGGGGTTCTACAGACGACAGCACAATTTAAAACACAGGGGTAGCTCATAACCAAAGTGAAAGAATACTTCTACTACTTTTTTCTCTCCCACGTTTTATCTTGAAGAGTTATAGTACACGGCCCCATTCCTCTGGGCGGCATTGAATTGTACTCGTGTCACGAGCAACATTATTATTTCCAAACGCCCCCCATAAAACGTACAATATAAACAATCGGACACAAAAACCTTCTTCTCCTCAAGAATCAATTTGCAAAGATCAAAATATTACACGATCCTCATGGAAGTGGAGAGAAAGAACCGTAAAAAAAAAATTATGATTCTGTTCATCGGAGCACGAAGAGGAAAAAAGGGACAGGGTGAGCTTCCAACTTTTGCAATAAAAAGAAGGAAAAACGGAAAATTTCTCTGCAATTTTATCTCTATAAATGCTGGACAAAAAGCTCAAAACAGTGGAAAGTATTTTTCACAATGAAAGAAAATCCGTAAATTCCATTTCTACTGTTCAAAGGAATCACGCGAAGGGAAGAAAAAAAACATCAATGTTATTTCAAATCTACCCTTCTCCTCTCGTTACTCCCTCATTGTGTTTACAAAACAGATGTAGTGACGAGGCACATCGGTGCACAACATGGATTACGTTGAATGTAAAATAAAATTGCTGACAAAATTTGTGCACCGGACTTTAGTTTGAAATATAAATAGGGAGAGAAAGAAAATAATGGTAGAGCCAAATAGAATAAAATAATCATGACATAAACTTATACTTTTTTTTATGAATGAAATTCAGAGAGGTGGAAATATTTTTACTCGTGTTCATTCTCCAGAAAATTCAACGAGTTGCAACAGTATTTAAACAGCGTAATAAAAATAATGCGGGGTATTTTTTTAGAAGAAACGTGAAGAGAAAGAAATAGTTTTCATCAGTGGTAAATTCTAACAAGGGTCGGAAGATCGGCCATTATGGAATGACTTATTTGAGCACTTTGTGAGAACTTTGATGTGGAGTATGGCATATCGATTGATTTCGCTTAGCAACCAATGATATTTTCGCTGTTATTAATCATAGAATAAACCAATTCCGTGCTGAAGTGTTGAAACATTTTGTGCGGAGAAGGAAGAGGATAGGAAGTTCTGTTTCATCGATCCATCTCGCTATATTCACGTCACTGAGTTCTTCGTCTGACGAACTCTTTCTTCGTGCGTTTAGGAAAAATTCTCGTCTCTTATTTGTGAGATTCTTAAACAGTTTACTTTTTCCTTGGATAGGATATGACGAAAATTCAACGATTCTTTTTATTAACAGATTTCAGAGACAGGTAATTATTAGAAAAATTTGTATTCGTTTCTGCGCGTGGAAATTTTAATGGCAAATATTAACAAAATTAGATCAACACAGGAATGAGATGAGGCAGATTTATTCTGTGACGAAGAAATAAAATTCACAACGGAAACATAATTCAGTATTGAAAGTATTTACGCAGTTCATCGCAAATAAGAAGAATTTTCTCAATTTCTTGTTATTCCTAGAAAATATTTTTTTCCCTCAGTGTACTCATACTTTCCGAGTCCACAAAATCCTTGTATCGTAACACCCTGTATTTTGATGATGTGAGAAAAGAAGTGAACCATCATTGCCTGCGGTGGGGACCAAAAAGAATTAACGGGCGACTTGCAAATAGCAGGAGGCTATTATATTTACAAAGCATATTCAGATAAAGAGGAAGACGCAAAAAGAAAAGAAGAAGACGTCATCGTGACGTTCAGTTATCAGCACTGGTTGGTTTATTCATTAAGTAAGCTTAGCGTGAACAAGATTCAGGTGAATTTGAGTGATTATTTTTTTTTTTTTTTAAATTAATTATTGAGTGAATAAATAAACCTTCTCCACATCGATCAACGTCTAATTATTCTCAACGATATTGATAATGCATGTTATAGTTATCGTGCACGTTATACATGTGATGTATGTTAGGTCCATGATTCGGCCAATTCAGTAACAAATGATCGTTTCAGTGAAGGCTCCTGAAATAATACATGTTACTCAACGATTCGAGAAAACTAAACAACGTACACAATTTAACGTGAGGAAATGACTTGCTTCGAGGAAGATGGAGCTCTTCATTGTGATCGGCGGCTTCAGTAATTGGTTACCAAGCATGAAACATGCCCTACATATTGATTCGTTAATAACGGAGGAGGATATTGGCCAATAATTTCCAAGGAGACGTGATATCGGGAAATCGCGATATAAAATATCGACAAGTACGTTTTAGGTGTAGCTCCTTGGAAATTGAGCACTTTCAATACTTTTGTTTCTTTTTTATGGGATTTGCGTGAAAATATCGAGTGACATTTTATGAAAAACGAAAACTGGGACAATGATATCGCTGAAATAATAATATGTTGAATGAAGGTAATATTGCAAATAACTTTGAAATTATGGAATTTTCTAATATTAATGAATGGAGCTTCGGGACATTGCGTGGAATGAATCAAGAATATACCCAGCGAGATGAAAAAGCACGAGATAGGAATAATAACAATTCGTAACGGAATCGTTAACGAATCTGTATGGGAGTACACTGTTAAAAAAGCTTTGTGTAAATTTTGCGCCTCAAGCCAGAAAATTTTAAACAAGTCTCACTGAAATTTCAGGGAATCTCGTTATTGAAAATTCAAGTTTTCTATTGATTTCCAAATAATTGCAGAACTTCAATGAAAGTTGTAAATTTCAGTTCAATTCGTGAAAGTTCGATTGAATCAAGAAAAATAACAAAATCGGAGCTCCCCTAACGATGCAAACTGCAACGTTTGCAATTTCGGAAATTTAACGATTTTCGATGGAAAATGTCCAAAATCATCAGAAAATTCCGAAAAAAAATTATCTCCAATTTAGCAACACGTCTTTTGATAGTTTGAATATAAAAATTTACTTGAACGTTCTTAAATAAATTGTGTGGGAATTATTGATAATTAATAAAGAATTATTGTAATCGTGAAAGCCCAGATACACGTTTCATGGAAAATTCAAGAACGCTATTATTTTTAATATTCAATAAGCATTGAAATTTCAACGAGCAATCACAATTTTCAAATACCAATAAAATATTAAATAATATATGAACTCAAATTTTCAATTAATCGAAAATTCAACGCAACGTGGCCTTGAATTTTCACGAATTACCAAGAATTTTATTTATTCACTGAATAATCCACTTCAAATGTTTACGAAAATTCATAATTTAATAGAAATTTCATCGATAATTCGCGAAGAAATTTCAACTCTCACCCAACTGTTTTCATAGCATTAATTCTTAAGATATGAATTTCGTGAAATTTCAAGTTGAATTTTTTTATTGTCAAGATGAATTAAGTTAGTTAAACATTTAAATATTTTTTCGTTGAATTTCAAATAATAATTTTCAGTCTGCGACTGTTTACGGAATTTCTCCTCAAAATCCTACTGTCTTATAAATCGATATTCACAACAACTAGAATAGATAAATGGGAAAATATTTAATTCGGAATATTTTATAAATATTCCTGAAGCAATTCGCGGCATTAAATGAAGTGACCTAATTCAAACACGATAAAATCGGAACAAAGAATCCTTGATTATAAATCTTTCTGAACTCACACGTTCCTAACATAGTTAAGAGAATGCTCGAGATGAGTTTTCTCGACTCATCTCATTTTCCTAATTCACTGACGCATATTATTGTACAATAAGTGCTCTCCGATTTATCACTGTTACGTATAATTATTTAATCCGATTATATTCAAGCTCATTCATACTGATGGAAAATTCTCAATAAAACCGTGGAACTCTGGAATTGAGCAGATTAAATTTGAGAAAGATCATGAAATAACACTCGACATTTAATTCCCTAATGGAGACTCGTCGAGGACTCATGAATCACAAGAATTTCAATTATTAATAATAACATGAGAAATAAGAGAGAATTTTTTTCTTTCTCCGTGTTTTTTCGTACTCCATCTGGTGTATAAAACAATCATTCTAATTGAATGCAGAGAAGAAAAAAATGAAGGAAAAATTTATTGCAATAATTACTTTTCAAGAGTGGAAAATGAAAATTTTTACATATTCAAATTTCTTTTAACAATTTATCATCTCAATCTTTCATTCTCTCTTTCTCCATTTTCTTCCAGTCAATTTAAATGTTTTGCTTGAAGTTTACTCGGCGGTTCTTGACTTTGATTTTGCCCGCGGTACAAAATGTTCATTTGCATAATCAAATTAGTAATATAAAGGACCTAAGAAAAAGAATATACATCTTGAGATCACTTTGCAGAAAGTACTTAATATGAAAATTTTCTTCGAATAATAGTAAACACGATTAATTTTGTGAATGGATTCCATTAAATTTTTTCAAGCTTTGAATTTAAAAAAATTGAAAAATTCCGAAGGGATTTTTTTGATCTTTTTCCGCTGTCAATGAAGGAATTTAATGAATATTTATTGAAAATCGATTGAATTCAATAATTAATGTGTCAAATAATCGAACAATGTTGATAAATCATGAATAGTAAAACAGAGAAAATTGAAAATATCGGCAAATAAATTGGAAAAGTTCACATTTTTTCGATAACAAAACTGTTTTATCATGGAAAAACCCATTTCGCTTAATCTATCCTCGCATGTAAAAACGTCAATTCATTTGAGCATATTTAGCATCGTCCACTGACATTATCGATATTTTCCCCTTTCACCTATTCATTTCACTCATCAAGATTGTAAAGCTTTTTTGTTTTCATTTTCCACATTTTTTTTTTCAGTCAGCACTTTTTTCTTCCTCTCACGTACACAAGGACCGTTCTTTCACGCTCCTTTGGTCTTTTTCTACGATGAACGACAAAGCTCGAAGGAAAAAAAAGTGATGGAAGTTGCGAAAAAGGGAAAGAAAAAAATCATGAAAATAGTGAAAGGAGAGATCCAGCAAATGCAAAGGTCTTCAGTTTGTGAAAAAAAAATTCTCTCCTATTTTCTAGTTTCGAACCTCAAAAAGAGAAGAGGAAGAACCAAGTACTCGACGCATTTTATACAGTACATGCACGAATACATTATTCATGCCTTTGTCAATGTTTCCAAAGCTCTGATATTTTTATAATATTTTACTTTTAAAAATTCTTCATCCAAAGAGTACACACACACACTTATGGCTTTTCGATAGTCAAAGTGATCAAGTTCTATGAAGAAAAAGAGAATATTATTCAATATGAAATTGATTGTCGTATAATATATATCACAGCAATTTTTTTATCATGAAAAATGCAATATGTAAGTGGAATAAATTTGAATTTTTTTTGCATACAATAAAATTTGAATGAAAAATCTTTTTTCCTTTGTCATCATTATTTGCTGCGAATCATTTTCGAAAATTTTCCGAAAACCACATTGAACAATTTTATAAGATTTTGAACACAAATTTTTGGGAATAATCTCGAATTTGGCCGCAAAATTGAATCCAACTAATAGACAATTGACGTGAATGAGGCTGTAAAATTCTTTTCTGTGAAAATTTATCATCGACGTTGGTAATATGAGACTGATTCCGACGTCCAAACTACTATTCAACTTTCCTAACACGTAAGTCGGCCGAGAGTGGTTTGATGACTAAACATTTTCCTTAGATTTTTTGGTAAAAAAACGTCAGCGAAAGTGTTCAACGATAATAAATAGTGCCCATTTTTTATGAAAAGGATAAACGATTTTTTTACAAAAAAATGTAAATGGTTAAAAAAAAGAAAGAATAAATTTTTATATCGATGTAAAAACGTTCGAACGATCTCTTGAAAAAAATGAGGGAACCACGTTTCGTTGGTCCAAAATTTTCGAAATTTTGAAAAATTTCAGAAAATCTCTTGTCGACAATTTTTTTCACAGGGGATTTTCGAATTATTTCAGCCTTTGTATTTATTCCGGATAATAATTTGACGTTGTCCTCCATTATTTCGTTGAAAAAACGAAGACTTGTTTTTTTCGGTTACTAGTGCATACCTGTTTTCAATTTTCGAACAGATAAAACGTCTTAATTTTGCTGCAGACACATAGAGTCTCATTTTCCACGCTGAGAGAAAAATAGTGGTAAAAACAATCAAATATTTGTGCCATTGGTACTTGAAAAATATTTTTTTGAATTAATCAAAAAGGTGTTGAATTTACTGAATT
>JABSMS010039726.1:0-24403 GCA_018902275.1 Aleiodes sp. PSUC_FEM 10030003
TATGGTACACGAGTGTTTTATATTTGAGACCAAATTTATAAAAAATTATAAATTATTGTTGAAAAATATTCTTTTGCAACAATACCGACTTATTAGCTGGAAATACATCGGTTTTGAAAGGATAACAAAATTACTTGTTTCAATCGCTGTTTCTCGCAAAAACACCGAATTACTAAATGCTAGTATTTTTTTTTCTCAGTGTATATCTAAAAGCGGCAGACGGACTTCACAGATATTGGGGTTGCAAATGGGATAATCGAGAGAGAGGGTGACAGAGTAGACAGAAGGAGAGACTCAATCTAGGAATATCTGTGGTAACGACAGCATCCAATTTATATAGCATAGAAGCATCACAGTAAATGCAACCTGTGATCATAGAGAGATGAGCGATTCAGGAAGTGGCTATATAGCTCAGAGGTATATTAAGCCTGGAAAGTAGAAGGTTGGCGGACACGTTGAGCCTCAAATCTGGGTTATATGAGAATGATATATTGGCCTGTCATAGTGGATGGGATAAATACTCCATTCGCGGACAATTAGAATGAAGAGACGAAGAATAAAGAGAATTGAAAAGTTTAAAGAGAATTTATTGATAATTTTTTCCCATCCGAATCCTCATAAGCGAGTATGGCTTTATGAATTTTTCTTTTTCCCTTTTCTATCGACGTCTCTACATATCGATTTATAGGGGCCCAGCACATGATACACGATGCACGATGTAAGAGAAAAGGAAAATGTTGATACAGAGGGTAGGATACAAAACCCAGATGTAAACTGAGAAATTTTTTCTTCAGCGGTCGAGCCACCGATCCCACGACGTGACTTGGCAACAAAATCCCTCGCGAGTTCTTTTTGAGTATTGAAAACACAAGAAAGTTTGCCTTCTTGTCACAACCGAAACGACCCTCCTTCCTATTTCCTCGTTTTTTCCCCTTTATCACCTTTTATTCGTCTACTTCTGTTCTCGCATCGTTATAACGTAATAGAGAGGGAGGGGGAGAGACGCCGAGAGAGGAGCATAAACCCAAATGAATTATTAACTGAGACGGTGGAACATGACGCAGAGGATATATCTACATTTCTTGATCTTGTCATTGGCCGCCTACGGAGGTTGTATTATCCATGTGCGGTAAAGCCATTCTGCGTTTATCTTCACGTTTGTATTTATGGATTGTAAAATTTCATTACACTGAGATTCATCAAAGGCAAACGGAAAAATTCATGACTTTGTTCCTGCTTGTTCTGTTTTTTTGAAAAATCAGGCGTGATTTTTATTTCATACACTCTGCTTCATTAGAGCCCCGGGGAAAATTAATTTAATAAAGTCATTTGTGATGAAGCGTGATTTCCTACATTGTAGAACTTATTATAATCTTTTTTTTCTCATCATTATTCATACAAGGGCGTTTCTGACTTGAAGTACGCGGTATGCATAATTCAAAGACTCATGAATTACTTCGTAATTGAACGCTTTAAATAATTCCCTTTCGTAATCCTGCGGCCAGATTATTTTTGATAAAAATAAGGGAAATAGGACGAAACGATTTTATTTGCAAATTTTATAAATTTGAATTAAGGTCTGGATGCAATAGAGGCTTGAATTTTCATGAATTGCCCAAAATTGTCTCGATTCCCTGAACAATCCACTTCGAACGTGTACGAGAAATCATCATGTAATGGAAATTTAACCAATATAATAAACAATAAAAAATTCCCAATAATTTTTAATGAATTTTTAAATTTTATTTGAATTTTTTCATAACAAAAAAATTCTCAAAAGATGAATTTCGTGCACTTCCACGTTTACTGAAGTTTGTTAAATATTTCAATATTTTTTCGCTGAATTAATAATGATAATTTCTTAACAATGTATATGCAAAAAGTATTGAAGTCAAAAATTATGACCATTGCTATTGCGATTCACCTAACATGTTTAAATAAACATATTTAAGTCTTCAAACCTCTCTAAATGAATCCTCTTAACAGATTATTCTTTTTCGTTGCTAAATCGATCAATTTTAGTGTTTTACCATGGCAAGACGATCTCGAATATTATATTGGCCCACGACCTCTACTGAGTGACTGGTTTTCCTTCATGTTAATCTCCAAAAATTACTGATTCAAATAAAAATTCACGGGTCATGGCCGTGACACGAGTCTATTTCAATATTTTTAGTCAATCGTGGATTGGTAGAGAGGAAAAGAATCTATACGATCGGTTGATTGATTCATTCGAGGAACACAAACAAATTGGTTTTTGGTTGAGATTCGAGTGGCGGGAGAGCAACAAAAAAAGGACCAACGAGAAGTCCTGTCTCGGGAGAATTGGATGGACTCGCGTACGTGCCGATGAACCATCTCCACATTCTCTTAGAATTCTTTTCGGAGGGTAGATCTAATCTTAGTTAAAAAAAACAAAAGAGAAAAAAATGCGAGAGCGATCGCAGGCGATGAAGAAACTATTCTATTATGAAATATCATTGAATTTGTCGACGAAAGTAGGGTTTTTAAAAATTTCTTTCTGAAATGAAAGTGAAAGAGTAGAGTAATTGGAAAATGAAATTAATTAAATAAATTGAAGTGCAAGTTGATAGCTGTTCCTTGAAGTTAACTCGAATTAAATTACCCGACTTCATTAAATAATATGAAAAAATAAAAGAAGAAATTCTTCATTGTGACAGAAGAATAATTATCTCTGGGTGAGGCATAAAAATAAAGACGAGAATTTACATGATATGAGTAAGGTTGGAACAATGAATAATGGAAGAAAAAAAATTGGATTCCATGTGAAGTGTGGAATGAAATAGTTGATGAAAAAAAAGGTAAAAAAAACTCCCAAAAGCACCGCGAGAAAGAGAAGAAAAAGAAGTGGAAAGAAATGAGTCAGATGGAGAGCCAATGGTTAGCTTCCGGTTTTTCTCGGTCGAATAAAAATCCTTCTTTTCTCCTTATTTTCCTCGTCTGCCTAGTGAAATGTATTTTCTACTTTAAAAAGCTCTCCCCGAGCTAGCATTTCGCACCCAGAAGTCTGCGAGAATTTAATGGGGGCAAGGTTAGGGGTTATTCTATCCCACCACCCGATATTTCTGACTGCTGCGTTTAAAGGGAGGAAGAACGAAGAGAACGTAGGACCTTCAACTAATATACGATTGTGGACGTGCGCTTGATACCCGCCCGCCATACCTCAGTCTTTTCCCTTCTCGTTTGCCCTCTTTTATCGTGAGTTATGGAGCACCGTACTCGACTCTTACTATGCAATAGACGCGCCTTTTACCTCCAATGTATTTTCATTTTTACGTTTCTTTTTCATTTTCATGCTCATTTCCATTTTTTTTTAAACATGAAAAAAAGTTCCAAGGTCGAGCGAGACATGCGAAAGAATGTTATCGTTGAAAATGCCGATACAACTTCGTTTCCTGTCATACATTCTACCATGTCCCATGATTCTTGCTAGACAACATTATCGGGAGCATAAATGCATTCCAAAAAATACAAAACCGGATAGTTACGACTGGAAGATGTAATGCAAGAAACAGAGAAAAAAAGAAAATCCCGATAAATTGAAGATACTTCTTTTTTCCCGTGAATTTTGTTAGTGAAGAAAAAAAAATTGTTTTTTTCCCGGTGACTGGAATGAAGGAAAAACGGGAGGTGAGTTTAGCGATAATTGCCGTGGGCCAGCCGGTACAGATTATAACTGCCGGTGCAAATTGCCGAAGTAATTTTCCCCGAGTTTGCCTGGGTTTTGGTAATGCCTCGTAATCAATCATTTTGATTCTCTTTCAGTTCATTCTACTTGTGCCTTTTCTTGATTCTATACACTGGAGCATCATTCAATCATTCTTTTTTTCCGACTCCTTTATTTCCATTTGAAAGCGGAAGATAATGGCAGAGGATGAAGAAAAAAACGGAAATCATCGAAATATCAATTACTTTAACATTTTTGAATCAAATAATTGAATAAAAAAATGAATTTGTGAATAAAAATTTTATTCAGCCAGTGAGGGAATATGGATAAAGTTGAGAGGATGAAATTCGTATAGACTCTATTGATTTAACGGGGATGCAGAGGAATAAGCACGTAGAGTAGTGAGTTCATACCCTTGAGGGATTTTGAATTACAGAAGAACTTGGGTTATGGAGAAGTTTTGAGGAAAGCTGAGGAGTCTTTGGCACCTTTTACACTCGACCTGGTACTTCGTAAGAGACAACATCTACATTCGTATTCACCTCGTGTCATTCTTCGTGTACGTAATTCTTAGGGATCCGTCTCTACTCTTCTGCAAGTCATTCACAAAGTACGTAATTGGAAGACAATGGAGTGTGTCATACTTAGTACAGAACAACTTCACCTGCTGATAGAGTGGCAAACTTTCAGAAGCTCGGGATTAGAAGTCTGATGAAATTTCGGAATAATTGGAAACACGTGCATGGTGTTCGTCGTTTCTCCTTTTTTTTCTTGCAATACATTAGCAGTGAGCTTCCGAATGGTTGCTCCTGAAATAGGAGGATTTGGATTCATCTTGCATGAGCAATCTCGGTTTTACTTAGTGATTATATTTTGGGTATACATTTTGATTTTTTTATACTGTTAAAAATAATTGAAAATTCAATGTTAGGGTAATCCAAGTACCATCGATAATTTCGTACTGATGACACTGTACATTTTGAAATTTTCAATTGTCAAAATTGTTCATTAAATCACGTGAGGAGAATTTGAATAAAATCATAGACTGAGAGAAAGAGGAATTTTTGTCAAGAATATTTTTCCTTAGGAATTCTTGACGAAAAACTTTTTGGGATTGAAATTGCTTCAGCTCAGGTTTCATACTTTTTATCTAATAGTAAATTCAAATTTTCTTGTTCAAATTGAAATTTGCATGAAAATTTGATTTCACTATTAAAGCAATGTATAAGATCTGAGTTGAATCAATATCAATTCAAGAAATTTTTTCGTTGATAATTGCTGAGTAAAAATGTTCTTGACAAAAATTTGTTTTTCTCAGAGTAGTCAGCATTGCTCAAATTACATTTTGCAATATATAATTTTTTTTTTCTATCACTCGAAAATTCAACCCAACGTGGCCTTGAATTTCCATGAATTGCCTACAATTTCATTTATTCACTGAATAATCCACTTCGAACGTGTCCAAAAATTCATAATTTAATAGAAATTTTGGTCAATAATTCACGGACAAATTTCAAACCTCATTTGAATATTTTCATATCAAATTAAATTTCAGATGATAAATTTCGTGAAATTCCAAGTTAACTGAAATTTGTTAAATATTTCAATATCTTCTCGTTGAATTTTAAATAATCATTTTCCAACAGTGTACCACATTCTACATCTCTCGACGCATTTCAGGCGTTCGAAGCATTATCTAACGTTACAAAAAAGCGAAGAATTCCAAAAAAATCATTAGAATTGAATTATCGATCTCACTGATTATTTCACTATCAATATTCCAATCTGCGGCATAAAATTATGAAAATTCACGATAGATGATTGATAGGAAAAGTGGATGGGCGTGAAGAGCCATCCCGCAAGCGGAGATTCCGCAAAAAGTAGGGATTCCATACTGAAAAAATATCGTTGGATAGAAAGTAAAAATTCGTTAAAAAAACCCACGAGGAAAAAGGTTTATAAGGATATTGCAGTGTGTGGTGATGCACAGGGTGTAATTATTAGAAATATAGGAAAGCATTGAGATGAGTTATCGCATCTGGGGGCCTTTGTCTTGACTAATAATGCCGCAACCGATGTAGAATCCTGGCGGGAGTGGTAATTTATCGCTATACGCCCACTGTACTTCAAGAAGCATACGATGCTAAGTCTATAATGCATGAATACGCATATACAGTACACAGCGTCAATGAAACCCAATATTTTCTCCGTCTGTGAATGACTCATTGAATAAAAAATAATTTTGTGATACTCGGACAGCAATTCGCGCGAATAAAAATCTCAAAATTAAATAAAAAAATTCAATCAATCGAATGATGGAAAAGATTCGCGGAATGTTGAGGAGTTCATCGCGTTACGATATTTAGCCGTGAGGCGAAGCAATGCAGAAGACAAATAAAATTACATAACGAGAAACAGAAATAATCCCAGATAAATAAAAAATAGTAATAATAATAATGAAAGGAGAAGAGTGTAGTCGCACGATTAGCGTGGTGCACGCGCGGTTGACGATGCGAGGAAATAAACGTTTGTGAAACGAGTGCGATTCTCACGCTCTCGTTACGAACGGGTGAACAACCACCATTTGTACCGATTTTAACTGTTTCCCCGTTTCGCAAAACCCTCCGTACTACCCAACTCCTGCGCTCACTCTCTCCTTCTCTCTCGACTATTTGGCGACAGATGAGGCGAACCCGGTGAGTTCAAGCGTATATACGTATATGCACACATAGTAACATAGCATGCTGCCACAACAGTTATCGAGGTCGTTGCACTTGGGCTCTAGGGTGTGTGCGTTTGTTCTCTACTCACGCAATTAAACTCGTGAAATTATTGTTGACGATCGGTGGTAATAAAAAATACCTATCCCCTCTTGTGTACCGTCAATTGAACAATCGAGAACGACCACTATTGTTAGTATTATGCGCTACTGTTCTTCCAACTGATAGATATTGCTGGATAATTTTGTTTGTAGCAGAGGAAATGAGAGAGAAAAATCGAAAACCGTGAGTGATACTCGAATTATGTGTTATCGAGATACTTTCGATGATCAATCGCATCGAAAATCAGGATGGCATTGATTGTAATCAAAATTAATCGGTGGAATATCGAGAATCGTGTATTATTTCGAGGAATGAAAATAATAAAGCATTCTCAATTGAAAATAATATATAACGAAACAGTGTGGAGCCAATTCGCTTCAATACTCTCGGCAATAAAATGAAATTAAATTTAACCAGTGATCCGTTGAGAAAGGTCAAGTGTTAAAGAAAATAGATTAAAACGTATAATACAATCTTTTTCTCGATAGCAATTCGCTGAGTGATAAAATTCATTTCAGACGTAATGAAGTGCTGAATTATCATTCCTTTTTTCTCTTCATCTTCACCACTTTATTGCATGCAATTTTCTCATTTGAAAATTAATCGTGTGAGATAATAATAAAAATTGCGGGACATTATGTATTGAAATTAAATGCGGTAGGTGAATAGAAGGAAGTGGAAGATAAAAAGAAGCAGTGTCTCGGTACACTGAGAGATTAATTCTCCTTTTTACTTGGCTTATTCATCGATTTTCCGAAGTTGATTAATATTATTTCAGAGATAAATTCCTCGAGGGTTCTGGTTTCTATTTGAAAAAATAAGCGGATAACAGCGATTGAGAGGGAAAGAGACATAGAAACTAAATGAAAATTTACGAATGAATGATTTTTTTTCCTGAGTTTGTGGAATAATTTTTTTTCATTTACTCGTTCTTTCTAGCGGTCGATTCATCTGCGGAGAAGATTAATCGGATTGAACATTTCTATATACGCCCTTTTGATTGAGCAAGGGGAATGGAAAGTGCATGAAAGTACTTGGAATAGTACCCAATTAGCGGACACTCGACCGATGATGGACTAAATAATCGAAGCGTTGACGAGTTTAACGATCTCAGAGTGCGCCGTATGGACATGTCATTGCTCGAGTATGAGAGAGTCCTGACAACTCCGACCATAAATGGCACCACAAGATATAATGGCCAGTGTACATGGTTCTTGCGAAGCAGGGAAAAACACTGTTCACCCTTTATTAAAATTAATTAGATAAAAAAATGGGAAAATCCATTCGCAAAGTCTGAAATACACGATTGATACTGTGAATCGACAATGTGAAACTATTATTCAACTAATTCAACTTCGCCGAACGCAAGATAATTGAATTAATGGCGGAGTTTTCCAGCAAAAGGCCATCAAGTCTTGATTAAATCCTTTTGTCCCGAAAATAAGAAAAATGGAGAAAAAATAGGAGAAAAAAAGAAGGTAATTGCAAAAGTTCAAGCCTCCCTCCATCCAACATAAATGGACAGGGAATGGGATGCACGTAGCTAGTAGAATTACGGAATGGTTACTGAGGAAGAATAGCTCGGAGTTTCCGTTCTGTGAACGGTCATTGCGCGACGAGTGCCACTGTTCATCTCCGCTTGAGCTTCTCCTTCTTCCAACCCTCTTCGGCAATTGATCCGCAACTTCCCTACTGTCTTTCTCATCTCTCACACCTCCCATTTCAATGGCATCCCCCCTCATCGTATGACCTGAAAGTTTGACGTGAACCGCGTATAACTCATCGTCTGTTACATGGAAAACTTTTGTCGAACTCTTGGACTCTCTCGGTTTTAGCCGCATCACATGTTCCATTTCCACGCTATCGTGAAATCGATCCCTATGGCTCCATTCTCGCTTATTCACCAAACATTACATACCACCGCTCAATATGTAAAGTGGTCAACGTCAAGTTTGACTCTGTACACTGTCTCTAGTCTTGGGAATTTAAAGTTACGAAAACCACATTCACAATTAAATTGTCATACGCTACTATTTCACATGATAACACAAACTGGTTCAACTTGAATAGTGTTTTATTCATCTGGAGTGCATAATTTGTATGGATGATTTGAAATTCTGTTCATGAAAACGTGTGGTGATATAGCCAACGACCAATCACTTTTAGTTCCTCGTGATTTAATTTGTGTCATTAAATAAACTTCACGAAAACTAATTTTCACTGCCAATATTCAACATGCAAAATGTCTGGTAATTTGTTTTTATTTTTATGGAATTGCGGTAAAATTTAGGACTCAAAAACATGAACATAAATAAACAACGAATTATGCATTCACGCAAATGATTTTTTTCTAGAAAATAAAAAAATTCTGTTCACGTGAATGAAAAAGTTTGAAAAGTTTTTCACGATAATAACGTGAATATGCGTGTACATGCAAAATCTTGATGCAACTTTTTTCATTTCTTCCGTTTGTAAATAACGAATGTGCAAGACAGTGTCGTAAATCAGATCGTGAATGTAAAGAGGAAAAGGCTGAAGGAAAATTTATGTCTATCGAACGTACCTGTCTCGAGGCGCATTAATTATAATCGTATATGAATGATTATACGTTAAGAATTAAAACGAAGCTCTCCAGATTTTAATTTGTCATTGTCGCCGGAAATTAGTGACTTTTATATTGATTCAAAAGCTTATGATAGTGCGAGACGAGAAAAAATCATTGGTTTTAACATCGAACATCCTGAATTATGTGATATTGCGTCTAGAAATCAACGAGTCATCGATTCTCAATTTTTTTGGTACATTGAATCGGTAAATGTATCAATTACTGTATAGAACACGAGAAGGGGAAGGATGATGGAGAAAAATCGCTGAACATTGAACGCAGAGTAACGGATCGATTAATCAATTCAGTTGCGTAATGAACCGTTTCAGACGGCAATAGCTTTATTGTTTGTTCGAAACGATTTTACTCGTTCGGAAGAGGAAAATCGAAGTCTCACTAACGACAGGTACGATTGCGGATTGATTCATAGTATTGGCAATTATACTATAATAATAACAGTAATAATGAGAATAATGATGATAATAATTATTATTACTCACGTGGGTAGCGTATGTGAGAGCGTCGTTAGACCGAGGATTTTCCGCTTGAAGAGAAACATGGGTTACGTAATCTCTGTGGGATTGTTTACGTACCATTGTGCAAAATGGAATCAAGTATTTGAGGTGAAAATTGTGATGAAAATTCGCCAAATGAGGAAAAAGGAGAAACTCTGGAAGTTCTCCGAATTCTTCTTTCATGGTGTGGTTATGCATTATTTTTTATAATGAATAAATGAAAAGCGAGAATATTCAGAAAAGTGAAGTCACACAATTTCATAAGTCATTAAGAGTCTGGATAAAAAAAATGAAGTTTAGGTTTAAGTCTCATGTTCTCCCTAGTGACTTCGTCAGGCTAGAGATTTAGTTCCTGATTTTCCCGAATGAGTGCGAGTGAATTTAATGCATGATTGGATCGAGAAAACCATCGAGAGCCTGAGTATGATGTATTTAGGATGGAATAAGTCAGTTGAGAGGAGCGCGAGAATACTATACCAAAAGATATGGTCTTAAGAATCATATCTTTATTTTAATCATTTGCATTTTTCAGTAAAGTATTTTCTTTAGTTATTAATGAAATAGAATAATTTCCGAAATGAGCCTTCTAGAATAATCCTACATTGATTATTGACAATGTCATCTACTTTACCGTTAGGCACGATGAATCAATACTCAGAGAGTATGGTCGCTATTCCCCCGCATTAAATCATAACACATTGAACGCCAGACTGGTGTAGACGACTCGATATGACGAAACAAGACATACGATTATGTCAATCGAACAACATAGACAACAGCTATTTTACATTCGCAATAATAACCAGTCAGTTGACATTCCATTTGCAGATACTTTCACGGAATGAATATATTAATATCCTAAAGTTCCCCATTACCATGTAAATAATATAATTAATAAACACCAGATGATTCGTCTTCATTACTTCGTCTGTGTATTTCGGTGGAATTTCATGCGATTATCTGCTTTGAGTAAGTTCACGAGAAGCAGTGAATCCTCAATGATTCTATGAAGGGAGAACACTTTAACGGGAAAACTTTCATCCGCACTGTGGGTCCCCGGAAAATACGCCCATAGTCTACTGAGAAGTTTCACAAGCAAGAGTAGTTAGCTTGAATATTTGCCAGGAAGTATTAAGAGTTGCGATCCGTTGAACGGAAGAAAGGAGGCTCTGCAAGTGCTCCCACACAGCTTCCGGTCTAAGAAGTTGTTCCATCCACTTCCCGTCTTTCAGGAATTCCTTGACCATGATTGAGAATTACTGCAAAAATCATTTCCTCCGAAAATCCATGTTTCCATTGAATAAATTGTTACATCATAAAAACTTAATTGAATTACGTGGAGAATACACAACTCAGATTAATTAACAGCACATATTTCGAATAAATAGTTTCAAGCATCCAGCGAATACAAGTTTAAATATAAATATGAGTTAGCCCTCAAGCTTAAAGGCTTACGTTATTATAGAGCACTGGCTTGAGAGCTAATACCGCCAAACTCTCTCTGAGACTTAGTGATGCAGGATTTTACATTGTACACTAAATTTCAAGTGACCAAGTTTAACTTAACCAGTGAAATTCTCTTTCCTACGAAACTTAGTCTATTAAGAGTCCATGAACAACTTTACGCTTGTGTACGAATTTACATTAATACAAGAACGATAATAACAAAATCATTTATCTCCAGTAAGATTGACGTCATTACGTTGGATTCAGAGCAGTGAAAATTCATGAGTTCACAAACCAGAGCATGGAGTAGCTATTAATAACTACTTTGGTAGCCAAAATAGAAATAATTTACCGTAAGCTCTATCAACGAACAGCATTATGCCCGAAAGGACACAAATATCTCTACGTCAAAGGCGTGCATTACATGCTTTACCGATGATAAATGTAACCAGACATATACGGGCAGTTCATGGAATGGTACCGACAGTCTCATACGTCAAACTCGGGTGCAAACTGGCCTATACACTGATCTCGAATCCCTATATCGTTCAGCAGTGCATCGTCGAAATGTGCACACTTGTGCATACACGCGTGACTCGAGACGTCCATTATCCGGAGTTTGCACACGATAATTACAATTCGCACACCAAACCTCAAACCCTTATGCATTTGCCTCTACAAGCTGTATAGAAACAAAGTGGCATTGCATATATAGCATAGATGTTGATGTTCTGGGGCATATACGACCCTGGGACGCCAGGAATACGAATAGTTAGGTGTCGAGTTCCAACGGATTTCGTGGCGTTTGTGGAATGGAATGCTTTGCATAATGCTTGCTCTCACCCTCCGTGTTTCACCCGCTGCCTTCCTGCCCTAGTCTCTAACACTTCTGTATGGATAGGGTGAATTCACCTATAGGGCTGGAAACAGTTATCCACGTGATTCTGAATACATTCAATGGATGCAAATCATATAATTTCTCGGATCGCGCTGTGAGAAGCAGTATCTGAATTTAAGACATTTTGGTAATAATTTTTTCGTCACTTTATATCGTCGTTCTAGAATCAAAAGAGCGTAAGTGACATTTTTTTTTGGCTGAGTGATAAAAGGGCGTAGGTTAGTAGTCTCATGAAAAAATGAATGTACATTCAATTTTTGTAGATTTTTAAAAAATGGCACTTACGCCCTTTTGACTCTAGGGCGACGATATGTGATCTTTCTACAGACACATAAAGTGTCTGATTTTCCATAAGACAATTATCTAAACATCTCAATTTTACATGACGCTATTTTTGTGTTTTGTGATCCTAAGGCGCTTGATAAAACACTTCTTTCAACAGTGCGTCCATTCAATCTTATCAATGTATCATCAACTTCAATGAATTTAATGATTGAAACATTAAATTTTCTAAATCGCCATCGATTTATTGACTTATTAGTCAACATTAAGTGGAATTATAAAATTTCATGCTTAAGGTGAAACTATTCAATTATCCGCAAATGGAAAGGTAATTCGAGAGTAGACGAATACTGGGGTTTAACAGACCGAGAACCTGTGTTACGTTCTAACTCGTTGGTGATTTTGCTACTGAAAAATATCGTGTATGTGGCACACACGAGTCAGCTTACTGAGTGCAATAAATAACGGTCCAGTACACACGTCGTCGAATAAAATACTTGGCTTGTCATAGAGTTGATGGGATACGCACGCCTTGTGAAACATGATTCATTCTTTCTGTCGAGAAAAGTCTTTTCCAGAAATCGAAATAACAAAGGTGCTGTACCCCTTCATTTTCAATAAATTCAATCACTTAGACCAATAAAGTATTCACAAAAGCTGTATTTTTAGAGTAAAACTTTCCCGGTACTTTCATTTACCTGAAAATAATTTATTCAAACTCGTGAGACTCAAGTTACTAAGATTTTCATTCGTTTCGTTTCTGCTTTCACCTTTCCTCCTTTTGCCTCTAAAAATTCTGTCCTTTTCACTCACTTACTACTTAGTTTACCTTTCCCATCGACTTGCAGAAGAGGGAATTCCATTAGAACTGAGTTCGATAACGATTGCCAGCGACATTCGTTGGGAAAAATGCTGAGACCAAACTCGAATCGAAAATCACTCCCTAACGTCTCTTTTACGAGATGAGTTCGCCAGTTCGCGAAAGTAAGAATAGAAAGATTTAATTTAATGGAGAATAGTCATAGTGAGAGACTGAGAGTAACTTTTGGGATTGTATAAAACACAGGCTAGATGTTTTTTCCACGCAGTTTTACCATTCAACGGTTGCTTCCTCACCTGTTCCTCGCACACTCTCTCTCCCTTTATCTATCCCCGTTCATTTTCACTCTGCGTACGCATCTCCTGATAACGTATAATCCACCAGTACTGCATTTTCAGAATGTAATACAACCTCCTCACACGCGATTCCCTTCTAAACAAAGTAATTCTGTGCGATTCCATGACTGATATATACTGCATATTTAAATTGTTTATTACCGTATAATAAGCCACATCTGTTCGAATAGTCATTAATAATCGTATCACAATCCTGATAATAAATTCCTCACGGAACGATTAGTTGGCATGAGGGAGCCAGATAGCTTCCACTTGCGGATTTGAAGAAAAAAAAAATTCGATCCCTCTTAAGACAATAATCTTAATTGGAATCTTATCCCCAGAAAAAAACAAAATGTATCGTCCATGCCCATCTATATAATGAGATTTCACACAAAACTCATATGCCTTAGTTCTTCATTTGCCTCAACAATTAATATCTATTCTAATCTCATTTAATCGCTCCTAGCAGCTACTACGATATAATTACATGCATTAAGTATACGTTAAAGTTTAATCTGTATATCTCGAATGGCGAGAAAATAGCAAGTGAGGAAAACAAGTGCGGGGGTTAGATAGTGAAAAGGCCAAATGAAAAGGCAAAAGCCTGATATCGTATTGCCGCATCATGTGGTTTTCCTATCTCAAGCGATACATTTCCTAGATGGGCTATCGTATCGGTTACTATCGCGACCGTACACGCAACAAGGTTTTATTGAACGGGTAGAGCTGCCGCGTAGGTTATACTCTGAGTGTCAAGGGACGCGCTATAAAAATTCATATGATAGGTACTCAGGTATATAGATTCTTCTTTAGCTACTCCTTATTTATTTTTATGTCTCTTCTTCGCTCTGTTGAATATTTCCCGGAACTGTGTTCCTGCTGATACATTCCTATTAATTTATCAGACAAAGCTGGGTACTTTGATGCTGAATACATTCAAATGATTTGGAGCGATGGAGCGTGGTAATCTATCGTCGAAACACCACATCTGATAAAAGCTGATGAGCATCCATCCATAACTAGCTGTGATGGATACGCGCTTTCCTGATTCTTCGATGGATGAACCCGAAGAATTGGAATTATTGTATATAAAACCCGGTAGGATGGGTTTATATTACGTGAAAGGAGCCGCGCTTATACTTGTAGTGGTATAAAATCGGATAGGTCTTCATGACACTCGAGATGTGGGAGGTGAAGCACGTGTCCATTGCATCATTAGTGTCCCAATGGCTGTTACTTGGAGGACGAGGCACTTCCATATAACGAGCCTGTTATTTTATACCGTATATCCAATTCCATTGGGCATAAAATACAATGCAGTTTGTAGGGGATATTATTTTGAGGGATGTCCAAATGTTCTCTAATTTAAAAGTATTATGGAATAGTTTTGGTATTGCAGTTATGCAATATTCATTCGTTGTGAACTATGCAATATTCCACAAAGGTGTATGGCTCTATGAGTTGATGATACTTGTCCTTTTGGTGTACTACTGTTTCATCCTTGACAGATGTATTCTGCATAACGTAATATACTCCGCAGTATTGAAACTCGAGTGCTGAAGGAGGAGGATACACATTGCGCCCAGACAAGACGGAAATAGACCAAGTATCTGGAGACCTTGTCCCAAGAGACGTTGAAATTGCGCTAGAGATGTAATGAGAAGGAATTTATCACCGGGTTTCCGGATATTGCATGGGATATGTTCAAGGGAATGATGTGCATTCTCGTTTGGGATTGTAGGTAAAGTTTCCGGGAGGGGGGAGAAGTGAAGGGGGAGAGGATTGCTGGATGAAGTCCCAGAGTTGTTAACGGAAGTAATTAATCGTTCTTTACTGAGAGCATCGTTATTACGGTGCAGCATATGAGTCTGTGGATATTTTGAAGGTAATCTTCATTTTGACAGTCGAAAAGTATATTCTGCAATATTGAAGTAATTCTTGTACGATTTGGTGGGTGGTGATGGTTAGAGAATTGTGGAATGGAGAAATCTCTTGAGAAATCATGAATGTGTGAGTAGAGATTTCGATTTTCTGGAAAAATTCCGTCATTGAGTCATCATAAATGGGCGAAAATTCGGAATAGCTCAGAATTTCCGGTCAGTATTCGCTCGGGCAATGGCGAACTGTATCCGCATTTGATATCGATGCAAATTAAGAGGGAAGCTGATGGAGATTATCGATGAGGGTGATTCCGAATGGCATTAAACAGCGGTTTGCTAAAGGACTTGATGGAAATGCAACTTCCAGCAGAAGTGAATGTAGATACACTGAATATTCGGTGTTCTATCACCAATGCGTATCGCACTTTACATTCCTATGAGTTACGTTTGGCGTTCGCTTATTGAATCAATTCTCCTCCATGCTTCTTCGTTCAGCTGGCTAACAATGTTACGTGGAAAGGCTGAGTGATTATTTTTATTCCGAATTCGTTGAAAATAGAAATACTATAATTAATTCTATTGAGTGCTTCATGACTTGTGTCCCAGATACGAAGAGATAAATTCACGTGTCTGTCTGAGGAGTTCAATTTTGTCATTTGTTCTAGACAAGCAAAATGTCACTTTCTTCCCTCCAAAATCAATCGCATTAATAAGAAAATATCTCGTCTGCTACCTAAAAAAAGCAGGACACATTCAGCCACGTGTGCTCTACATAACCTGTCCTTCTCCCTTGATGGACAATATACTATTTATGTTGGTTCAATCTTCATAGATATTCTCCCAAAACAAGATTCAGGGCTTACCTAGTTTGTAGGTGAAATCCTCCCGCAAACTCCAAATCCTCGATGAGACATATCCCAGGGAAAGCATAATCCCAAGAAACTGAGGAGAAGATAGCAAAGAAAATAGATGAGTTAACATTCAACGCGTAGTTTGAAGCATGCCACGAGTTACCGGCATCGTAAAGCAAAGTTGCACGTGATCCTGAGTTCTTCATGAAAAGATTATTGTCTGACTCATGTGTCTTTGGCTTCCGTTCACGCTATAATCACCGGTAATCATGTTATTTATCAGCAACTCTGTAGCCGCTCAACGGAGAATCAGGCATTCAAGCAGCCATTTTCCAATACTCGGTAATAATAAAGGATCTTGGCATTGAGGGAATGTACACGGCGAAAGCGGGAGATTGCTGATAATGGCTAGCAGACATGATGCGATTTATGCTTAGTAATACGTTCAGCTCTTTCATGGATCACGTCAACATCTCTGAGCTTTGTCACAAGCAGTCCTCTCCTTCCGGGTGTATCAGTTTTCATCCAAGAATAAAATGAAGAGAATAGACACACCCGTCATCTCCGGGCGAACTCGGTATACTGTTAAACGAGAGAAAGAACAAGCGGAATTAAATACCCGAGACAGGAAAAAGCCGTATGACTGGCTGTCTCTCCTCGTGCACTCAGTTAATCGGAGACGGCATCATGTGAACAGTAAAAAGCCCAACCGAGAGAAAATACATACGTGCGTTTCGTATAGATCCAACTCATAGCGGTTGTCGTCGACTCAGGACCCCTCTACGTGAAATCATATTCTCTGATGGACGTCTCTTGATCTTCTACCTTCACCATTCGATGAAGCTTATCGTGGAGAGGATCAAAGAGATGTGAATACATGCCGAAGATTTACTGTATTGATAGCGATCGTCATCCAGGAAGTTCGAGGATTTTATTCTCATCGCGTACAAACGATAATGCACATTGTGAAAAAACAATCTCATCTGACTTCCGTATTTTATCAGGATGACGCATAGTTTTGTTTTTCAAACAATGCCGGAGCGTTTCATTGTTTATGTCCCTCTTTAATACAATTTTATTATGAGAATGTATAATTTAATGGATACAAATGACAGACATTTGTGCGAAAATAGAACACAGCCTGATTTTTACATTCCCCGACAAAATGGAAGCTTCTGACGAAGAGACTCAGCAAATTGCTGGTTAGTAATAATGAACTTCCAAATGAATGCGTGTATCGAGTTTCCTACTCGACATGTCAACGTCACTTCTCCCTTTGAAAAGCGTACATTATCATGCTCTATTCATTTCCGAGGCTCGTGCGAAAATTTGACCCATATCACTCATTTCTGCCAGCAAAGAAAATCCACGTCGACCTTTGTATATGGTATAAACGGACTGCTTTGCTGGAGAGATTCCTTAAGGGAAGGTATTGTCCTGAAAGCGCGTGGACTTTATATCTATGACAATATCCTCTATGGATGAGAAAATTCCGAAGACTTCGCGATGCTGAAGAGATTTATCGAGAAGTATCTCTTCGGTATGTCTCTCGGATTCGGATATTAGAGAAAGTGGTATTTTGAAACTCGAGCTGGAAAGTGGATTCATAAGAATGTCGAAAAATGAAACATTCCTGAGAATTGAAAAAAATCGATGGCTTTGAGAGCTTGCGAATCGAGACAATTTACGAAGATATCTCAGCATGTGAAAGATAGTAACTACTCGCATGAAACTCTTTCAAACTTTGGACTAGAAGAAGTAGATAGGGGATAGTTAATGCGTTTCGATGAGCCATTAATGTTCAATAAAACCCGTTTTTTATCGGTCTTTTTCTACAACAAATTGTTTCGATTAGACTCATTCCTCAATCCCTAAACACTCGATCCCTCTCAATTTTCTGATCTCAACTTAGTCTGTACCTACATAAATGATTGCGAACACTTCAGGTATTAATCGAACGAATGTAAATCTTGATTTGAGTGTTACACTTTTTTTTAACGTAGTTTTTATGTTGATCAATAATGCTTTTGTATTTTACCATCTTTTCAAAATGGTAAAAATCAATTCCATTGTCAAATATTTTTTTCTACTTCCCGTTTCAAATTCTGAAAATTTTAAAAAAGTCACATTCTTACGAAAATGTCTCAGATCTTTTGGTAATAATTATTTTCGCTTGCGTGCTACTATTTGTGCTAAATTGAAGTGTTCTATATAAAGGAAGCAGTTATCTATTCATAATGTTTCTTAAGAATCACCTCACCATTGCTTCGTTTATTAACATTTCCAAATACCAAAAAGCCCATATCCCTCTTAATTCCCTTGTCTCAACTTAGTTTGCACCCACATGAACGATTTCCAACACCTCAGATTTAATGCTACCATTGGTGTTAAGTATTAGTCCATAAATTTCCTTGTATTCATGACAGCCAAGTGTAAACTTGGGCAAATTTAATACTTACTTGTTTGTACCGTTAAAGTAACCATGGGTGCTTATTTGGACCCTCGCCTCTGCTACCGAGTACAATTACCTTAGTAACTTCTACAGTCCTCGCTAGTTTTGTTGCGGTGTAGTCTAAAATGTATTACGCTGTTGTGAACTTGAACGTGTACGGATCATTACGTGAGCATTTGCTCAGGTTTGAATCACGGTGCTGAGAGTGAAGAGAGAGAAAAATCAGGAGTATGAAGAGAGAGAAAATTTTATACGAAACCAGAAGCCGAGAGTTTCACCAACAGGGTAAGAAGTCCTTTTCCACTTTGATGCTTCTTAATACTGTGGAGAGTACTAGAACGGCTTTGCGTGCTTCCATTATTGGATGAATGGCTTTTGTTCAACAGTAACAATCGGTGAAAGTGGCTCTTTGGATCATGTCACGGCTTTCGGGACATCTAAGTATAATATATATAAACTAGGTACTATCAATTTTCTGCATTGTGAAGAGAAGTGTCTGAATTTTTGACATTTGGCAGTCACTTTATGTGTCTTATCTTAAGAATTAATTAGAATTGTTTAATTTATCATCATTTTAATGCAGTGACCAAAAACCGATTTTAATTACTAATGAATCAATATCAAGGTCGGATAAATATTAACTATTGACTTATCCTAGTTTACCACTTTGCTACTGGAATTTCTTCAATTATCAGACAGATAGAACGTCTTAATCTTTCTGCAGAAACATAAATTTTCTGATTTTCCATAAGACACTTATCTAAACGTTTCAATTTTAGACATATGACGACATTTTTGTGTCTTGTATTTGATTCTGAGACGCTTGATAAGACACTTCTTTCAACGGCGTAACCACAAAGTACTTTTCAAGCTCGGACAACCAACTATTTCTGGTAGCCATCTTCGAAGTCACTTAATCGTGAATCGAGTGTTTGGATACCGGTTGCAAGTGATATTTCAGCATTCAAACGTGATGTGATAGTACACCTGTACTACCGTTGTTCTCAATGTAAATTGCCTTCGGATTGATTCAATTAATTGGTCTAATTCGTTAAGAGCAGTGCGGAATAAAAGGACGAAGCAAGAGGATTTGGTTTATTGATTAAGTGGGACAGCGTTGCAGCTTGGAATCAATCGTAAGATATGAAAACACGGAGTCTATTGAGAGAGGTAAACCAATTAAAAAGCTGTTCGTAATTAGATGAGATGACGTCGGTCGAATGTAATTACAGTGGGAGTATAATAACGAGTAGCTGATGCTATTTACGATATTTTTCTAATTATCAGGAAATAACGATAATTAAGCTCATCAACAGAATCTCTTCAGTAAATATTCTGAATAAGTTGATTGAAGGAGCTGCCTAGCGTATCGATATAATAACGAATATTCATTGATTCTCGATACCGTTTGAAATATACAAACGCATTCAGGAATAAACCCCCGAGGTATTATTCTGTTATATTTGTGAGATCAAAGCGAAGCCAATGATAATATTGACAGAAGAAGCAATTTTCCTTTAAAATTGATTACTAAATAGATGAAGCCTACCTCAGTTCCGAAATCAGCGTTGGCTACGTCGGTACAATTGAAGAATGATTGGCATTTTTCCTCGTAAATTGATGAAAAAAAATGAGCTCCTTACCTGAAATCAAATGAACAATTATAAAAAAAAAATCGTAGCAATTATAGAGTTGAGTCACGAAGAAAGGATTAAAGTTGTGCACGATTGGAATTCCAAGAGTATTAGAACTTCTTCTTATGGTTGTTTTGGAAACCAGATGAGCTAACTTCAGCGTCTTGGCCACAAAAGCATCCGGAACAATGTACGCGACAGAGATAGCAAGAGAATAGAGGAGAAAAGGGTAGTGCGGAGAGAAGGGAATTCAAACCTATGAGGCACTCCACCTTCTATTATATTTCTCAGTGAAAATTTTAGTGTAGACTATCAGAAGAGAAGGTGTATGCGAATGAAGAACTATTTGCCGGAAAAGTTGTTGGTTAAACGTAAATATAAACAAAGTGAGGGTAAACTTTTGCGGAGTATAACTTTAGCATTCACGGGAATGAAAAGAAACTGCGTGCAAGAATTATGCTTCGAGGAAAAACAAACAAAAACGTAGATAGCACCGAGTTTAGACTGAAGTCAGTATTCTCAAAGTCGCATAAATGAAGTAATGAAGGTATATGACAGAGTTGCCCCACATAGAAATTTTCATTGAAACTTATAAACAGACGGGGATATTATCTAATAGAACGATGAATTTTCTCTGTATTATGGAAGGAAATATTGAAGTGAATGGAATACATACCAATCCTTAGTCTATGATCGTAACTATTCGCACTTTAATGCTCATAAACCCAAGCGAAATGCAAACCATAATCCCCGATAGATTTCATAATATTTGAAATAATGTCTCTAGAGAATCGGCATTTTATTGGCACTAAAATAAACGCGAGTATTTAGGATTGGAATTAATTTACTCTGCGAAAAATAAACCGGAGGGTTATACATGATCGTTAATTAATTGTGGAAACAGTAGCTTAATTCGTAATAATTTATGCATAATATACAAATAGAGTAGTTTGCCATGAGATATAAGATTCTACCATCTGGAATTGGGTGAAGGTAGATGGGACTTTCTTGAAACGTTTATTGATTCGCAAATCCATTAAACTCCTCAAGACAAGACGGTCCAATGTGGAAGAACGCCTTCTAGATTTAAAACTTTAAATTGGATCTCCGGAGACTGTTTCAAAATAAGAAAGAAAGCTGAATAAGACTGAGCGAATAAATCTGTGTATACCAGTGAGAATGGAAAAAATAAAGGAATTAAGAAAATTCATGACGAATGGATTTCTCCGTTTACAATTAATGCGGCTTTGAGAAGTAGCCAAAAGCAATTATCAAAACAATTGAGGGTCAATTCTGTCTGTCCCGCTCCTCTGTTTTCTCCAATTTTGTTACGTAATCGTATAATTTTTTTCCTCCACAAATTATAAACTTTTTCAACTAACCGATTTAACCAAGCGCAATAAAAAATGTAAACCAAGTGAGCAAATTAAAAAGTTTTTTCCGGCCATGATAGTTCGCAGCCATATTGTGTCTGGTGTGCCTGGCCTCACTGAATCTTGGTCAGGTTAATAATATCCTTCAGTGAGTATTCTGTATGGTAGACTGTATAGCGCGTCTTACAGTTAGGAAGTTTGGAGCTTCGTTATATAGATACTCTACTTCCCTTCATTCTCTAGCTACATGGCATCCCTTCAAGAAATTTATCCGTTGTTCCAGAATTTTTTACGAAGGCACGGTATACGCGTTGAAAACATGATGAGATGTTTGAAAACTCATGCGAACTAGGAGACTTCAGACAATGAAGCTTTACTACATGGGACTGACTTCAATGTAATTTCGAAATCCTTCGTATTTTATTCGAAGCTTATACGCTAATATGAGTGCATTGGATGACTTATGGAGTGCAGATTTAATTTTTGTAGATTTTTAAAAAATGGCACTTACGCCCTTTTGAGTCTAGAGTGACGATATGATTCATATATTGAACATATATTTATTATGTACAAAAAATTGCAAATTCTTATGTATTCACATTAAAAATATATTTCACACTCATAATTTTATATTCAGCATATATTCATTATATATCTTCACATATATTTTTTTTAATTTGAAATATATATTATTGCCATAATGACAACTCAAAGTCTGCATCGATCATAAATGAGGCACGAATGTTTTATCCTTTCGAAGATTTTTAATGATACTCCGTGAGTACTAAATCCAAATACGCTAACTATTAATCAACATGAATTTGACGCTGATTGGAGATTCACCGGAGCACAGGAAGAGAATTTAATTATGCTGGATTTAGAAAAAGATTCATGTAGTCGTGAAGGAAATGAATTCACTTGGGAATCGTGTTAGTTGTAAATATAATCAACCTGCCTAATGGTCGGATCGGTGCAAGTTATGGGGAGAAATCTGCTTCGATATAACATTGAAATTGAATTGATTGGATTTGGCATATAGAGCTATCATATTGCATGGAAATTTCTGATTAAATGCGCTTGTCAAATTTATAGTCATCAAGTTTCCATGCATATTACAATCTTCATTAACTTGACCCGATCTCGCGTCTTTCGTCAATGAAACTTTCTTTCCGAATGAAATTCAGTTTGAACGAGAATATTACATTTAAATAAATTTCTTTCTGCACTAATTGAAGTTAAAGTAGATGTTGAATCTTTTTCATTATCGATCTCTCCATTATTCAGTGAATTAAAGTATCCAACTAATTTAACTGTCTTACTGCGCTCTGTGAGAAAAATCAAAGTGAAAAATAGTTGGAATAATAGACTTAAATTGATTAGCAATTCAAATGGAATTAAAAGTAATTGAGGTTTGATTGTGAATTAGTGCTCTTCTTTTCTCCATGAACCGTTGGATGATTGTAAACGGTAGTTTGTAAAGTAATCGCGGAGTTGTCATACTCTATAAACGGTGACTACAGACAGGTTACTGGGTCTGTGCAGCAAAAAAGATTGAGGATGAATTAATTATCTCAAAGTAGTTGGAAAAATCCATTGTCCGACAAATAATAAATCCCGGAAAATTCGAGCGAATCTCGGGATCAACTTCTTTCTCAGGCGGATCAGTGTCCACGAGGAAAGAAAAGATAGGGATTGAATGTAATTTATGTCTTCCTATCTTCCTGATACTATTGAATATTCCCTCCTCCAATGGTCTTGTACGCAATCTCCAACAATCCGTAAATATCTCATTGAAGAGCCCACAATACAAAAATAGAAAGAACTCGCGGGAATTGAAGACCGAGTGCGACAAGGACGGAGATAGAAAAAATGATAGTATACAAGCCTCAGAGAATGTATAGGTACGCAGTATGTCTAAGGCGTTGATGGTTGGTGGGTCACTTCACCGTTGCAGAGCGAGTAAAGTTAAAGTGAGCATCGCTAGCACGTTACCTGTCTACGAACCTCAGCTAGGTTATATACATGACTGCACACTTGCAGGTACATACGTGACTCGTATATGTTTTGAGTCATCAGGACACACTTGTCCCAGTCTGCGACCTTTTCGCTGGGTAGGGAAAAGCCTAGCCTCCTATAAACAGTAGGTAAGAAACTGCAAAAAGCGCATTCATGGTCTAAAACGCAATTGAAAACTTATAGCATGCTGCTCACAGTTCTTACAGCATTGAAAACTGTCTCGTTAGCAGTTGGCCGCACTGACACTCCACAGTAAAGAAGCATTTCTTCTTTTCTTCTCGTTTGTCCTAGCTCCTTGTTGGTTCGCTCGTGCGCAACTTAGCCCGTGCACGCAAGACACCATTCTACTTGAAGCGACTTACGTCCTTGATTCGTTTAGTATTTGGGAGCGTTAACGGTTGCATGTGTCTTCGATTTTCAACTAAGTTCGCGGTCAGGTGTATTCAATAACCTCTCACGTTGATGACCTCATGTGAATGGGTGTTTAGCACGGATACTTTTCTGGTGGTTTTGCTTCATTAACTACTCTATCATTATATCGTTTCGCAGAGTCAAAAGGGCGTAGGTGCCATTTTTTAAAAATCTGAAGAAATTGGATCTTCATTCATTTTTCATAAGAATATTAACTTGCGTCCTTTTATTATTCAGCAAGGAAAAATGGGACTTGCGCCCTTTTGATTCTACGGCGACGATATGAAGATAACGCTTTCTCGAATTAATTGTTGCAATCTTCAGAAATACCCGTATGGAAATAAATATATTTTGAAGAATATAAAAAATTTA
>JABSMS010039727.1:0-47968 GCA_018902275.1 Aleiodes sp. PSUC_FEM 10030003
ATAAATTTTTTATATTTTTCAAAATATATTTATTTTCATACGGGGAAGAAGATGAAAGAAGAGCATTACAGCGGTTGAGATTATGCAGTCTTTTTTGCAATTCAAATAATTCACAAGATCCTTAATTAGAAGGAATGGGAAATCATAACAAGGTAAAAAAACAAGGAAAAAAATATAACAATTGAATGAAAGAAATTTAATTTGTTCTCAAATGACCCACATTCCCGAGCGTAGCTCGGGGTATAAACTTAGTACTTTTATGAAGGGAATGCGAATGAAGAGTAAGAGGAGGATGAAAAAAAAGGCACTGGAATATTAAGGGGCGAAAAGGAAGAGAGCTGTGACTTCTCAAGGGTTGTATATAGATATATAAAAATAAAATTGAGAGCCGGCGGGAGTCAGTAATAATATTGGACAGACCGTGGGCTTACGCGGGCCAGAGCTTTTACCAATAGTTTGAACGCGAACTTTCCACCCACAAAGTTGCAGACCGAAAGCTCTAACGGGGCTTCACCCCTCAACGATTCAGTTCCTCCTCTTCCCATCATCCCCCACTCTACTCAGACACATTTTTAGACCCCATTCCAGCACGTTCCTGTGTATGAGGTCCCGTGGGAAACTATAAAACATCTTAAAAATTTTGTTGAAACACTTTGGGCTCCTTTTTCAGAGTGAAACGACCATTGGCAGAAGAGTTTTACGTTCTGATTTTTTTTTCTCTCTTTTTATTCTAGTGGTTGGCTCCGGGAGAATTCGAAAAAGAAAGAGAAAAAAAATCACGGGCTTAACGAGACCACAGGCCACACGTTTTGGAAGGCAATTTAGAATCTCGGACGACTGGACAGGATGAAAATTACCATGCATATTTGAACTACGGTAGCGTTCAGTTAGCGTGTTTCAATTAATCGTGTACTTAATAAGCAAATCCGGGTAGTTAAAACGTGTATTGATCTATATACTAATACACCCACACATATAAAGTGTATATTATATACATGGGAAATAGCACAAAGAATTGGCCGGACGTGTGTCCGCATGAAGCGTATTGGCATAACGATCTGACACACATTAGCATAGGCAAATTAATACCAGAATTCCCGAGGATACTTTCATCGATATCGGAGAATTTATTAAAAGTTTCTGAGGGAGAGGAAAGGGCTTATATTAGTTTCCATCGACCAAATTTTCAATGAGTTTGTATTAAATAAGCAAACTCCGCTGCGCTTGGTGATTGAGGTTCAGTTGATTTTTTTCCCGGAGATTTAATGAAAAAATATCCACTGCATGTGCATTACGATCACGTCCAAGTTTAATGGCTCGATAAATAACAAATGAGTCGACTACTTGGCTTTCTCATCCTTCATCCAAAAGAAGTTGTTGGTACTTGTGCGAACTTTTGTCGGACTTCAATGCTATTTCTCTTGGTTCTGCAGTTTGCCTCCACCTCGTTGTAACTTTTACACCTGACATCACTTCAATTTCCCGTGGATCGAACCACACTAGAGAACTCACCATCTCCATTCTCACATTTCTTTTTCATTTGTTTCACGGTTTTTTTCTAAATATTCATTTGAGTTTTTTAAATCCCACATCCCTCGCGCTGTCATCAAAATCTCAAGGCCTGATGCATGTGATTCGAAGACTCTTTTCATCCCTTCATACAATAAGTTTTGTAATTTTGTCAACTTGCGTAACTTTCTGAGTGGCAATTTCCTTGAAATCATGCCTCTGCAACCAGGTAACTCTCATACCTCGGTAGCAAGAGGCGTCGTTGTACCTAACTAGCTGCCATTCCGTGAGTGTATAACCGAAAAAACTTTTACTCTTTGTCCTACGAGAAAAAGGAGCGAACAGAAAGAGAGAGAGAAAAAAAAAGCGATGAGAAAATCCTATCAAATTTTTTTATCCCACTATTTTTATTCGTTTGTATACATTGACGCCGAAGCCCACCTAAAACTTGTGAAAAGCTGGTATCAGATTAACGAAAGAGTGAACAAGGTATTTGAAAGGACGAAGGATAGAGTGAGAAAAATAAGAAGAGGATGAAGATAATAAAAAGAGAAGAAAATCATAGGAAAGCCCTGAAGGGGTAATTGAATTTTTTGTCAGGCTCACTGAGCCCCGCCATTTTACTTTGAGAACGACAAAGGAGGAAAAAGTTTCGTTTCACTCATGAAACACACAAACTGAGGGGAATGAAATTTTTCCCCAAGGGCCTACAGCTCACACGGTTGCTTTAACCATACGTTGGAGAGGTCCTGTTGCATTATATAGATAAACACAGTGTTAGCGCTTAGTGTCGAAGCATGGAAAATGAATAAACAGCATCGCGATGCGTAGAAAATCTGTTTACCAAGCTGAATTTATGCCAAGACTATGGAGAAGTGGAGGGCGGAGTATGGCCAATGTGTGAACCACAGGGTTGATAGAATATGCCTTAGACCAACTCCAGGATTTATCCCGAAGCATTGAATATATGTTGAAAGAGGTGGTTTCGCATGGTACACACTGAACCCAGGGTGACTTCGTAATCCTCGGCTATGTTATCGTGATTTTACTTGGCCCGAGGGTGAAGCAAATTTCGGCGAGAAAGAGAGGGATGATGTTGCATATGAAAGGACGTATGAATTTCCATGATACCCTTGAACAGCTTACAACGGCACAATTATTGGTCCATTCGAGATGTTGAGTTGTTGTCATGTGAAAATTCATTCTCCCAATTTTATCCCAAAAATGTTGAAAATTGGTCTAATAATGCCGAAGCAAATATGGAAATATGATAATAGAGGATATGAATAACTACTGTCTGCAATTTCGTGGTAAACTGAGATACCCATATCGGTAATTATCAATTAACAGTCATCTTTGTACAGAACGAGGCTGATGAGAGAGGATCATGCAAAGGGTCTGGTTTCAGCCGCAATTCTGTACTATGAAGGCGTTTACACTATATGGTCAGCAGATATTAGATAGTCAGTGGTTCTAATCATGGACATAATTAGTGGTAACTGTTACTATGCACCGCAGATCGAAATTTCAACTAGTCGAAGCCAATTGACAAACATGATTGCTAATTACAGATAGCTACAACGTTCATCATAATAATGGACATCCTATCGTACTGTTTTCTTGAAGGACACATATTAAAAAGCAATTGTGATGTGGATATGCATTTTCCGTGTTTGCTTCTCTAATTCCACGAGTGTTGAAATAGATGACTCAATTAATAATTCTCCAATGTCAAATCATCATATTTGAAATTCGCTTCATGGGAATAATAATCGTTGAATTGCTTTGATCAACAAATTTTGGTGTATTCAAAATTGGTTAGCGAGTGTGATTTTGCAATGAATGCAGTCTCGCGCATTCAGCTTTTAGGAATATTCCCACGGGAAGATATGTAGAATGGTTTAGTGAACACGGACAGTTTAGTAAGAGTACTATACAAGTGTATTCTATATACATACATGTAAATTCTGAATGAGAGCAATAGAGAGAGAATGTTGGAAAGCTGCTGCTTCTGCGCTATCATTTGGCTTATATTCCAGGGCTACTTCCATCGTCGGCCATGTCATACGGCCGATTTTGGGGATACTCACTGGGATAATCCTATTGCGTCACCGTTGAAATTTATGCTATCGACATTTTCCACACCAGCCCATTTACCTACCACTGAGGTAGTGTAGAGTTCATTTAGGTTACTCCGGTTATAGCTAGCACCATCTCGTTTAGCTACTGATCCTCATGCTTCTCGCTCCTATCCACCATCGTTGAGTATATACTGCCATAATCCTCTCTGAGTTACCTCCTCCTCTCGGCTTTTTTTATATCTCCGTCGCGCTTTTGAAGTGGTGAATATTTTTTTACGAACATAGTTCAAATTATTTCTGTACTCATTCAACACTGAAAAATTCATTTCTCTGTTTATTTTATTATCGCTATCATTGGTACGTTAATGGAATTCTCGTCGTTTAGGCAAGAGTAGTATGCACGAACCGGGCTGAATATCATTGCCTAATTAGAATTCTTAGTTTTTTATTTGGAGGAAAGAATGAGGAATTTAATTGAAAAGCTTGTTGATTTATTGGGGGCAAAAAGAGTAAAATTCACTGCAACGATACGAAATATTGCATGGTGAAATATTTTTAATTGAAATAACATTTAACAGGCCAATATCCTCAACATGTACTCATCTTCATTTTTTATAATTCACTATTTATTTTTTTCTGCAACTCTCTCCCTTTATTTTCGTCACAACAACTCTGTTGAATATTTTAATTGACTAATTAGAATTTCGTGTTTCTCGTTGGTACATCACCTGGTATACTGCAGCTGAATATTTTTTTTATCTCACGAATATAAAATAAATCCCAGGTGAATTCGAGAGAGTATTAAAAAAATAATACCCGAAACAAACACAGCCACTCCATCAGTGCAATTGAATGTCGAAAAATTCTCTAAAGTTTGTATAAACAAACTGCAGAGAGTTTTGAA
The DNA here is from genome assembly GCA_018902275.1 of Aleiodes sp. PSUC_FEM 10030003. Lineage (NCBI taxonomy): Eukaryota > Metazoa > Arthropoda > Insecta > Hymenoptera > Braconidae > Aleiodes > Aleiodes sp. PSUC_FEM 10030003. The sequence goes on from JABSMS010039727.1 coordinate 4,495, forward strand.
AAAAAAAATATCCACTTCAATTGTCTCCTCAAAAAAATTTCATATTGATCATATCACAATTAATTGAGGCAATCGTGCATGTTGAGGTGAATTCTCAATCGCTAGTTAAATGAAACTGAAAATAAATTGAATTGCAAATAAAAAATATCAAATGAACCTTATTGGCATCGTATAATCGGGAGAATAATTATTCACTCGGTTGTGCCGTAAATTTTGTACCCGTGAAATACAAAATCGAACGCGACATCGTTCTGCAGTTCCATTTTGTTGCCTCTCTACTAGGCGAAGTGCGATAAATCGTGATTCCCCCGTGGAACTAACGCTACTGTAACACATACACAAGAACATGGATGTTCATATACATATATATATATAAAATGTTATACACGTATAGACATAAATTTCTATACTCGTATATATACAATTCTCTGGCGCCAGAGAAGTCCCAAACTTTGGTCTGCAGAATCTCCGTTGTGTTTCGAAAGGGGAAAGGGGAATGGAAATTTTGGGTCAAAAGGTAGAGCTGATAGGATAGCTACTTGCTTAATGAATTTCATTCTGCTGGTTCTCTCTCTCTCTTTCTCTCTCTCTCCATCTCTGTTCCCATATCAAATAATAATTATAGCCAATGGTTCTGGATGTTTCGGTCTGTACTAATATTCAACCCACTCTTCCATGCTGTGCAACATTGGAATTTAGTTAAGCGTAAACTACTGCAATGGAAAATCGTATTTCCAATACACCTATGGACATTCGATTTTATAGAAAATAGTCAGTACGAAAGGAATACTGGGGAAACCAACGAAACAACAAATACCGAAAATCAAGTGTTCGAAGGTCGCTCCCAAAATACAACAAGAGAAGAGAGATTCCGAATTGAAGGAGAAAATTTGGTAGAGTGGAAACTTGGACACCAAATATATTGAGTAGTTGGGAAAATTTAAATTGAATGCCAGAGTCGTCGTGAACGACCACTCAAATAACGCGGCCAATACCCAAACGTAGGCTAAAAATTCTCCGGAGTAAAATAAAATGCTAGAGAATCCAATGCTTGGTAGAGGCATTTATTTCATTTTTTTTCTTCTCTTTCACCGCATTTTTGTCTCTTTTTTTCTATTCTTTCATTCAATTCTCCTCTCACTCTGTCGCACATGGCTTGCTTTGCCATTTCACATTGCATTCTTCTGCTCATCGTTTAATCGAATTTCAAGCAGTTTAGTGGATTCATTCAGATCATCGTTCGTTAGAAGTTCTTCGGTCGATTCGATGTTCTCGTTTTTTCACCTATCACGTGTCTAACCTGTGGGGTTTTCGTTTTTGCATTAAAATTCATTGGTATTTGTCGTATTTTCGATACTCGGATTCCACTACTCAGTTGATGTTTCATGATAAAATTTAAAAATTCACGGTATTTATGTTAGGTACGGAAAATTAAATTTTTTTATATCTTTAAGATCTTTTTGTCGATTTTTTTTTCCATACACAGTTCATGAGATATTAATTAATGGAAATACGGGAATAGTGAAATAGTGTTTTTATAATCGTAGACAAAGATCCTTTTTTTTCTGTTTTCATGTTGGAGGGACTAGCGCTGAGGAAGATAGAGTAAGCACTGTATTATCCGAAAATAATTTTAAGAAATGACCAATGATTAAATTTTCGCTCAGCTCATAAGATTTCATATTGAGAAGTATGAGGTGACAAGTATTTTTCTTCCGTGATAGTTTTAGTACATTGTTGTTTAGCTAATATTAGAAATTCGAGGGTTTCTTAGAAGAGTGCGATTGGCGAATATTCAAAAAGATGTGCTAAAAAGTTATGAAATATTCAAGCTGTCAGCAATTTTGATCACATGATGAAATTGATATACTTCATGATTATATTATTCTTTTTTTAACAAGTTTTTTTCACCGACCTCACATAACGTAACATCAAATAAACAAAAGACCCACTGGAATGTTCCAACTTTAAATTTTCCAGGTGGCTCCAGTATGGCTAGTGTTATTGCTGGTAGCAGCAAGCCAACTCGTGCGTGGGACAAGCCCTACTTCGATGACGTAACTGAGAAAAATGTCACTGCCATTGGTGGACAGAAAGCCATGCTAAGCTGTCACGTTAAACACCCGGGAAATCGGACGGTAAGTTTTTAAGAACCGTAATAAATCATGATAAAAGTTTTAATATTCCGCCGCATTAAATTCCCCATTAAAAAAAGCGAAGCAACATTCATTATTATTCTTTCCACAGAGTGTTAACAATGCATGAAATTTTCATATCCCAAGATAAAGAAAAAAAGAAAATGCCTCGAAAAAAAAGCCAACCCTATTTTTTTCACAGATTACATAATTTCTTGATAAATATTAAAATGAGTAAACAAGTGTGTAACATTTTTTTATCGATATTTAAGAACATATAAAACGTAGATAGCATCGGGAGAACCTATTGCATGCAAACGTTTAATTAACAGGGAGAAACTATGGTGCCTCTGGCCTGCTAATTGTATCGCGGTGGCGACGAAAAAAGGAGTGTAAAAAAGGAGGAAATCAGCGATGGGGTTACTTCCTCCCTGTGGAACTAGAGAGTAAGGTATACCTTAGTGGAATAAACCGCGCGCTGAGCGTGCCGCGATGGCGATAAGCGCCCTCGTGAGATTTGCATTTAATCGGCGTCAGTTTTCCACAAGGCCGATTCTCCCTCTCCTCTTTTACCTTATATACCAGCAAAATCTCTATTGCAAAAACGGCTACTCACCAACTCCCTCATGTTCTCTTGCCCTTCCTTTTCCGCAGCCATTTCTACTCGCAAAACGTCCGTCTAAAATTGCACACGATAGTCCTCGACAATCTTACACGATTCTCAAGTGGATAAGCCCATTACATTCTATCGCCCTTAACCAAACTAGCCACCATCCTCATTTTAAGCTGTAAATGTACTTCCCAACACTTTTCACGTTCACCTGCAGCTACGACTTTGAAGACACTCCTGGTGCAGTGAAAATGGCTCAGTAAATTGCCACTGAAATCAAATAGCCTGTGAATTAATAGCCCACTGCTATTTACAAGGAGATAATAAATACCCAACTCCTTGTTGGATAACATAAAATGATAAAAAGAAGTAAATGAAAGAAAAGTAAAAAAGACGAGTGGCATCCAGTTGCAATCATCGTAAAAGCTCGTGAGGAGAAAATTGTTATTTGAGATGTACGATAAACTCAGGTTTTACGGGAGGAGTATAAATTTCATGTAGTAAAATAGCAGTGATAATAATAAAGAGACGACTCAATTGATTAGCGTAGGAAAAAGCGCAGTTCGATTCATCCTGGGCGATCTTCAATCGTAGAATTATATCGATGAATTTGACAAAATGATCGTGCGATAGTTTAGAAGAGAAAGAATTCAAAAATAATTGCAGCGGAGCTTGGCGTTTTCAAAATTCCTCGAAGGCCTTCAACGTGATAGCAAATGAACCAGTCAAGCGTACTCGAGCGAGTGGTTGCAGTCAGTATCGAATCAGACGAGTGCGAGCGGAAGAGACAGAGGAGAGCGAAGGGACGAGGACGAACAGTGGAGTGTTTGGAACGAATGAACTAACACGAACACATTGAGTACCGTATTCATTCCCCTTGTGGATACGACACATTGCATTCTGTCTCTGTCTTACTTGCTTCGATACTCAGAGAGAGTCATGGATACATAGAGCAATGTACATTGTCACTCGAGGTAGAATGAACGCGTTGTATAGCGTTGGTACTCTATTCGTTACACACACCGAAGAGTTTGACGGTGGGGAATCAAAGCGCGGTTGATGTTTAAACGTGGATGGGAGGAGGGAAAACCGTAAGGTTCAATGAACAAGCAGCCTGATGTCGTCCAGTGTTTGTTTGTATGAGAGTACAGGGTGTTGATGTCTACTATTCCCTTTAGATGTTATTCACTGATCTTTCTTCATTGAAAATTAATTCAAATTGATTGCCGCAGTAATTTCCTATCATTTCATGTGTAATTACGCCACGGAATTCAATGTTCTTTTCGTGCCTCGCTGTTATACGAATTTACATAATTACCAAACATTTATTCAGATTTTCGGGGGAGGCTAAAGCCTCAGAATATTCGAGGATAAGGTTACATTAAAAGAAAATTGCTACACATCAATAAGCTAGACAAATCGATTCACCAATAATGTCAGCTTTTCTTCCGTAATCCCGAGAAGTGAAAGTCCTGAATGGAATTTACTCTCTCAAGCGTGTATAGAAGATGGTGGGTAGTAGAGAAGCTATGATCGCGAGAAGAGAAGGGATATGCTGTGGAATTACCCTTAATGCATCCACCAGGAGAATTGCATCGTGATGAACGAGAAGTGGAATTTCGTGCTCGTGATCCAACCCAAGGAATATATCACACCGTTGATGCTGGTAGTAGTACTGTGCTAGAAATATAGCAGCAGTGTTGGTGAGATGGAGGGTGAAGTTGCGGTGCAGGCTAGTATCCTCAAGACTGTCATGGTTGCCCTTCGTCCGTATGAATCCAAGAAACCCGAAGAATTCACTGTGTACTCACTACCAATGTAGAATATCTTCAATTCCATCTTCACCTTCTCTATTACACAACCACTCTAAACTACTGACCAGTCATAAACTTTGGAATTTGATTCGACCAAAGCATTTCTACAATCCATTCAATATCAAATTCAATCATATCTCTCCTGACATCGTTTCGATAAACTGCATGAGAGAAAAAAAATTCTACCAGCCCTCGCTGACCTCTGGAAACATTTTCATGCAAAATTGATTGCTCCTAGGTTGAGGTTGTACCATAGGGGAAGAGGAATACAAACGGAATAGTAGGTACATGAAAAAAAAGTTGGAAAAGCATGGAAAAAAAGAAAGAGCATGGAGAACAGAAACAACGTGAAAGCCACACGGATTACAGGACGTTGAATCATTTTTCATCGTGGTTTCACGTATTCAGTTCCTCTACAGTGCAGTTAACAATCCTTTCTGTCCAACTGTCTCTCTCTCTCTCTCTAACTCCAACTAGTCCAATGCGTTTTGTCTTTCATTTGTTTCTGCTGCATTCTTCCCTCATAAATTCACCAGAAAAACATGTCATTCTTTTGTACTCTTGATCCCAAGTGTTCCCGTCGATTCTTTGAAAATTCCTGACACGCACAAACACACTCACAAAGACACATGAGCAGTTTCGGAGATTGCAAGAGCTCACCTTAGAGTTAAACAATTTCAAGACTTCCGATTCACTTCTAAAGTGACACAGTAAATTAACCCGGACAGTTGACCAAAGGAAACAAAAACATTGTGTTTGTAGTGATTGTTAGCTGACTCGAATGAAAGCCAAGTTTAATAGAGTGTTATTTCAGAGAAACGTCGAGACACGTATCTCGGCCAAAGTTTTATTTCTTCAGTGGATTTGATTTTTATTCGTTTAAAAATCCACGTAATTTACTGCCTGGGGGGAAATTACGTTGAGTTCAAAGATTGATAAAAATTAAGTTTAGTAGGATGAGCTTTGTTCTCGTTTATTCACTATTACGTGAAGATATAAGGAGTAGAGAGAGAATATCTATTGGGGGTAACTAAAGACAGTAAATCCTCTAGCTGGAGGAAAAGGGCGCTTTAGGAATAAATGTTCGATTAGATTTATCGCTGTCCTCTATATTGTGATTAATTCAAAGTGAGTGTGATCTAATGATTAAACTATGTAGATAGTGAAGAAGTATTATTACTGGACAAACTCGAAGAGCTCAATAACACGATCTCTTGATAGCAGATATATTTCCCCCAGAGGAAATCCACAGGGGAGGCAGTTCTCAGTATTATTGTTTTCCTCATGATCATCGTCTCTATTGTATATATATAGATATATGTACTCAAGTAAATATCTTTATGGATACTGTGTGGAAAGCACTAGTAGAAACTATACAAACTAGGGAGTATACCTAATGTTATTGCACGATTACGAAATCGAGTATGAGAGTAGAGCCATTGTTACCGTGGTAACGTCACGGTCTGTCCCCCTTCGTCTCGTGGTACAGAATACTCACTACCAATTCCATATTCGCATTAACTCTAATTGGTTAACTTTGATGTGAGACTCCTATGAGTTTCCACAAGACTCCCTTGAATATTCAAACAATTTGAAAACTTCCACGTTTCTGTAAACAGTAATTTAGAGAATTAAAAATAGGAACAATTAAGAATATCCTTAAGTGAGATACTTATGGAGGAGAACAATCATTTTGTCCACTCGAGGGGGAGAATGAGAAATGTGAGTTAATGGAGAAAGTCTCAATAATTGGAACGGTTGATGTTCTCTTGTTGGTTGGATTATTCGTAATAAAGGGAAGACGGTACCAAACTTTTTTTACAGGCTTTTAGCTCAATGTCTCGTGGAGAGATAGGCTCGAAGGTCAGGAGATTACAGCCTCTTTTCGGCAGGTTCACTCTTGTGATGAACAGTCACTTGTCTTTTTTCGTGTGATCAGTCAAATGAGGTTCTCATTCTCTTTTTTTTCATCATTATTAGTTCTATTTTTTTTTCTCCTGCGGATTAGCCTCGGGCTACAGAAACATTGGAGCTCGGTCGTTTTTTTAAAACTTTCCTCGCTTGAATTTCGAGTTTTATAGAAGAACAAGTAAAGAATTAGGACGCAGGTTTTTGAAGTTTGAAGATAGACTAATTCAAGCTCATAGGGTATTTGAGAGGATGAAGAAGGGAAGAGGTGAAATAGCTGTACTTGTTAGCCAATCAGCTATCTCGAGTGGAGCAGCACGTATTCGCTTCGTTAATTGGAACAATCCTGAGAAATCGACTCCATATACCGGAATAGTTTCTGTTGTTCAAAGGTTAGTTAAACCTGATCGATAATTGAACGAGACCCTTCCAATACTGGAGAAGAGATATTCCCAATTTTGCAATTGATCGAAAATTGCGTACAGCAGAATATTTTCCACGACATCCTGTCTCATTTCCCGTCTTTTACTAGCATCTTAATCGAGAGAAGAAGATAAAGAGGAGGAAAGAGAGTAGTGAAATTACAATGCTTATTTCCTCTGAGCTGCTCGCTATCGCGATCGGCGGAAATGAAAAGAAATAGCGTATAGGAAGGTGGAATAAAAAGCGAAGCACAACAAAATATTGACTTCGTTCAGGAGAAAAGAAGAGACAGAGGACTAGAGAGAGGAACGAGGAAAGGAATGCAACCGTAGGAAATAGTGGACAATTTTTTTTACTGAAACCTCGTGTGGTAGAAATCGACAGAAACTTGAAGGTTCAGAAAATGAAAGACAGAGAGAGAAGGCAAGACTGAATAGGGTGTAGCCACGTATCAACGCAAACTGGCAGCTTGAAAGTAACTCCAGAGTACATGGAAGCATCGATATTGACCGTCTTCTCCGGTGAATTCATGGATACCAGAGTACGCGTATGTACCCAAAATACATTTCTTCGCCCTCTTAACACTGCAACCGTTCAGCTTCCACTCCAAAACAGGCTCCCTCTCGATCATACCTCCTTTTTCTTCAATTCCTTCTCATTCTGCTCTTCCATCTAACCCTCCTTTCACTTCTTTTATATCCTTTCGCAAAAAGAAAATGGTGACGATAGCATCTTTCTCCTATCTCAACGTGTATCTCATCGCACATACACATACTCTGACTCCAGTGTGCCCCAGTGTTCTTTCCGTAGATGGGAAAGTGGAGAAAACGCAATCCCGTTTCTCGCAACTTCCAGCAACTCGATACTCCCTCACGTAGAATCGTAGAAATCTCCTTTGGGAATCTTTTCCATGGGACACCTGGTGCGCGCCTCCCCTATTCTTTCATCTTTTTCTGTCTTCTTTTTTTTCATTTGTGATCTTACTCTCTCCCTCTTTCATTCTAGTTTTCCTCTTGGTCGTATTTTTTGTGCCTTTTTTCACTCATGCCCTTTTCTCCGATCACCTCATCACCCTTTTCTACGTTTCATCGTACACTCAATTCCTCCGACAGCAATATATGTGCCCTGTGATGTTCACCAGTCTTATTTTTTCTTCATTTCTCCCTCACAGTTCACCGTAATTCCCGAGGTATTTTTCGCATCATAACGTCTGGATAAACGTGGACACTTTCTTTCCCAATGATTCAGACACACACGTATCAAATTGAAGCACAATGAAAGCGATGCGTGTTCATAGTACTGAGGCATCAAGTCACTGAGGCTCACAATCGTCTGCTCTCTTTCTCCCTATAGCTTCATCCTTTATGGAAGAGTCCTGGGAACCTTCACGTGTTGCCGCTACGAAAAAGCAGTTAAAGGAAAAAGGAAAAAAAATAGAAGAAAGCAAAAAACGTTCAAGTATAAACGTAGAGGGATCAGATTTACGTTCAGCTGGTTTTATCGGGTAGTCCACTGAACTGGATTATTTCAGGGCAAGGTATGAGTTCATAAAGTATACTGGAAGTACTGGCATTGACAATTATCGGTATGACAATCGATTTTCTGTAGTGGTTATTGACTTTATGCGATGGTAGATGATTTGGAATTCATCCAACAGTACAAAAGATTTCTACACTTGGCCAAAATGGAAATGGTTGTACATGGGTTTCAAAATTTAGAGGAAAATAGATAATTCAATTAAACGATTTGCAATGAAAATTTTCAAGTGAAATTTTCAAATAAAATAATGGTATTTTTACCCAAACTCCCGTTATTTCATTATAGTGAACTAAGACCTTCGATATTGACGCACATTCCATCGAAGAAGGATTATTTATTGGTTGAAGAGACCTTAAAAGCACTCAATCGCTCTGCCATTATAATATTTTTTTACTCTTTGAAATTTTATTACAACTTGTGATTTAAAATTTTTTTCCCACACTGAAATGGTATAAAATGCTCAAGGAGATGGAAATGAAGGACTTTTTGGAGTTCTTGAAGGAGAATAAAAAGGGGAAAAGGAGGAAAGATGGAAATGGTTGCACTTGGTACGCGGAAAAAAAGGATAAATTCATTGAAGTGGATAACTGCATTGTGCCAGGAACACTGCGGGAACACATCCGATTATTGGGAAGACGGGATTTCGGCATTTCTTTATCCAGTTGCTCCCCCTCCCTCTACTCGCTCTCTCTCTCCCTTTCTCTTCACTCTACTCTTCTGGACTAGAGCCAGTGGATGTTGTTTCCTGTCGTCGGAGACCGCTGGCTCGGAAGAATCGGTTCGGTTATTGAAATAATGCACTTTTATTGCTTCTCTTCTTTACGGTACACTGTTTTTCCTTTACTTTTATCTTCAGTATCAAGCGTATTTCTCATGCCTCTTCAATGTCTTTCTTATTTCCTATCTCTTTGTATCTCTGTATGATTTCTTCACAGTGGAGAGATGCACATTGAACTAAGAAATAAAAAGATAAGTCGCAATGTTGAGGTCGCATCGTGCTCTCTACTCCTCATCTCTATTTATTTTCAAAATGAATTATATACGCTCAACTTCAAACCTCAAAGAATCACTCTAATCTCCGTTCAGCCATGCCCATTCTTCCTGAGACTACTTTCATCAACTTGTCCATTACTCAAACATCTATAAGATATATATCATTGCTATTTCTGTGATGAGATTTATCCTCCTATTCTCTTACAATTGTCATACGTGCAGTTCTACTTTTTTCCACCATAAATCCAGCGTTAGAAAAAAAAGAAGGAAAAAGGAATATATAGAATGAAGCTGAATCTCATGGGGGTGAGGCACACTACTAGTACGAGGTAATAACGCCGGAAGTTTACATCCCCGTATTTCATCCTTCCGACGAGGCTGACTGCAGACCTCTCTCGCCGGAAACTCGATCTTACCATAAGTATATATATGTATAAAGAGGGGAAGCGAGAGAGACTTACTAAAAGGGACTGGGGAAGAGTAGCAAACGTGGAGGACGACACTTTATTACCAATGGGAATAGAAGAGAGCGTGGGAGGTGAGGAATACGTGAATTTCCCTGTTCTCGAATATCAACCTCCACTGACTTTTCGTACTTGGCTTTCCCATTGCTAAGGCCCTATCACAGCAATATTACACATGCTAATGCTGAGAGTGCGCAACTTACAGAATTGGACACGAGCGGGCCTTCAAGCCAGACACCTGGAATCATAATTCTTGTTTTATGATATTGAAGCACCGTTTGGTAACTACGGGGCATTCGCCCCTTAGCACACACAAGATGAATACACAAACAAGTAGAAATGAAGAATTTTCGGATTCTGGTTTTCCCTTTAGGAGGATAGAGTAGTAGAAAATTTGTTCGCATTAATTTTGACGAATGAAAATTGAATACTTGAGGGGCGCGCTTTAATGGAAAATTATTTTATGAACGAAACGAAGTAGACAAAGAGTAGGAGATAGGCGGAATGAGAGGACGAAATGAAGGGAGAAGAGATGGGATGAAAGCGTTTGCACCACCAGTTGCACGATCATTCAATTTGGCCTGAAGCAGGAGAGAGGAAAGTGGAAGAGTAGGGGGAGAAGAGAAACTCGGGTATATCTGACCTCAGTTTGCTCTCTCATATCCTCATATGTGATTAGACAGCAAATGGATCAAGTGCATATAGGGCTAGTTATGGTCTACTATACTGGGATCTAATTAAGGTTTCGAGATGCTTGCTATGATGGGGAAACGCGATTCGATCGGTCCTCGTTAGTCGTTGATTAATTTTGTATCCTGACCCGAGATAATCCAAATTATATACTTTCAAATTTCCTAATTCACCTTCACCTTCATTAAATATTCTAGAGGGGTGATAAATAGATTGTATGATAATTTTTCAAGTACATGTTAATTTTATACAATGGAATTTCATTAATTCCAATCAGTCACATTGAATTGGAGAAAAAGTCAGGATATTATTAAGGAATAAAAGGAGAAATACGAGGAGAAAGAAGAAAAAGTGTTGAATTGGAAAGAACGAGAATGGAAACATGGGTGGAAAGAAAATGAAGACACGGTGGAACTGCTAATTAGGCTGGGCTCTCTTCCCGAGTGGCTTTCCCTCGCGATGAATATTTGATTGGGACTTAGCTCTTTGTCCGCCATTCCTACCTTTTTATATAATATTCATCTTCCACATTTTTTTTTCATCCTCATCCAACACTCTTTCATGCAGAGATAGAGAAATTTTCTGGGGTACGATAACACCCGAGAATGTTATCTATAGAAAATCCCAACGTAATTCTGTCACTTAAAACTCAGTGATATAATGTAATTTATGAATAATTTTGCAGTTTAAATGAAATTCATGAAACGAAGAGGGGAGAAATTTCTTATGGAAATATCAAATTTTTCAACAAAGTGTAGAATCGAATATTTCACAAGTTAAGGGGCTCTTTTGTGAAGCAAGTATTATAGTGAAAAAATTCGGAGTGAGATACCGAGGAATACCTGATTTTTTTCTGTCACCTACACATGATTTGGTAAAATGTTGAAGTGGAGTTAGTACTCCGTGACAAACTGTATGTACTTTGTGATAGTGTACGTAAAAATTTCGACAATTCGCCTTGAGAATTCGTATACTTTTTCCAATTCAAGTTTCAACTTCTGGGTATACTTTGCATTTGAATATAAAGAAACAATCTGAATGAGATGAGAAGAAAAAGAGCATAATAATCATTGCAATTCGAATACAAATGGAATGCAACTGAATGCGTCCACAGTACACGACCTGAAACAATGAAGAATGAGTTGGAATTTTCTGAAAGGCAAAGAGAACGAGAGAGAATTCACAATCGATAGAACAATCAATTTATCGTCTGTGTTTGTGATCGCAATGAATTGCCTTTAATGAATCAATTTTTCTCGTATTATGATGACAAATGGCAGTCTGATTGGAAATCCATCAAACTTTAATCTGCGATTTTCGTTCCCACTAAACAATTTATAATGTCATTAGCTCATTGCAAATGGAATACCAAATGTATGTCAAATAAAATGAGAATGGAAAGTCGGTAACGTGATGCTATCACGTTTTGTTAGCGAAGAAAAATACAGCAAACGTATAAAAGGAAATGTTATCTTCCCTTTCTTCCGTTTCTCCGAGAAACTCGAGCCTACTTCGCAGCTCGACAACAAACTAGGTTTCATTCACGTACATAATAATGCATACAATGCATGAGGCATTCATTTTAAAAATGTTTTGGATGAAAAACAATGGAAAAGTGGATAAAATGGTAGAAACAGTACCAGGGAGTTATGTTGTATAGACGTTCTTTCCTCAGCTATCTGGCTTCCCTGTTGGAACCACGGAAGAGCTTACTAATAGTATTGTTGGCCAACGCCTCACTAACGAGGAAACTCGCGTTTGTTTTGAAGCACTTGAAATTAAATTCATTCACTGGGCGAAACACTTCTGACTACAACTCGCTTTATCAGTTTAGTATAATTCTAGAAGATAAATATTTTTAATTTTTTAATAAAATTACTATTCATCAGGTCGAAGGATATATTTCCATGTTGATTTTGGAATGCCTTCTAGCTGAAGTTTATCTAGCTATATTATTTCACTATTTTTAAAGTTAAATTTCATATTAAGAGCATTCAAAATCACTTTTATTACCAAATAGAAAGGAATTATTATTAATTCATTTCGAAAGCTCGAATATTACTTAGATGACAGTGAGTTAAAGTAGTTGAGAGCATGAGTTACGCTAATAAATTGCGAAACTCTGGGAAACTGATTACTCGTCAGTTGCGCCCTCGAGGCAACTTTTCGGCAGTCGTAATTACGTATGCCGTAATACATGAGTCTTTTGGTTGAAATACCGTGTGTGACCGTGATTGCCTCTCTCCATCGTTTTTCACGTTGTTATGCGAAAACACTTGAGACGGCGATGGATAAGAGAAGACCTTTTGATGAGAGTTTCGAGAATTTGTCTGTAGATCATCTACTTCAGATAGTGGAACGGCACAATATCAGGTTGCCCCAGTAGATTCACGGTATCTTGATTTTTTTTCTATTCGATTGGAAAAGCAGGGTAAGAGGAATTTTATCGTTCTTACGACGTTTGATGAAGATCCTCTGGTGCAGTGAAAGAGCTTCAGAATCGTTGGCGTGATGGAACGATCGAGTAGTTCTATTGTCGATTCGACTAATTGGCCGGCTACTCGGGAGATTGGAAACTACTTTCAAGAAGGAGCTCCGGTCAGGATGAGAGACGATGAAGAATGAGAAAAAAGAGAAGTAATGAAAAGAGAAGGAGAGTGAAAATGAAAAGGCCAACGGAGAAACTCGTAAAAGGTTCGTAGTACAAATATGAAACGAGTTCCTTTTTTTTTGGTTCTCTTAACGGGTGAACAAGCACCATTCAATGTTGAGCGTGTATTATGTCACTGCGCCTCTATGTTTGAATGAAAGGAGAGAGAGCGTGAATTTTGTTTCTCTTGGGAAAACCATATATAAAATTGTAGGAAGGGGGAGTGAGTGAAATCAGTGGAGAGAAAAGAAGAAATGATAAAAAAAAGTTTTAGGCTCCGACGAAATATTATGGAAGAAACATGAAATTGAGTGGAAAACGTAGATAGAGTTTTTACGTTCAATTACATTATAACAATTTCCCTAAAATGTTTATTTGGTACAGAAAGCAGAAGCTCATGTGAATAACAATTCCACAGTAAACTGGTGATAGAAATTGAGTTGAAGTATAATATAAATTCAATAATAAAAAATTTATCAATTATCATTTATGGAGAGATACAAATAACATAACAATAATTAAATTATGGTTCTTTCGATTAAATAATCATTACAATGAAATAACAATATTTAATTAATACAGAAATACGCTGGTTATTGTTGGTACGGAAATTAACCACAATGAATTTTCGCAAAATTAATGAACCATCATAGTGACCATGCCATTTACCTGATACCAATAAAATATTTATCTCCAACCCGCCAAATATCATAGATTGTATTGTATACAATTTAGAGTGGACACATAAACTGATGAATTATATGCTCTTAAATCTACGAACATGTTATACCAACTTCCTCCCAAAAATTCCTCACCGAAAAGCCCATTCGAAATGGATCAATACACGGGCAAAAGCAGGTGAAGGAAATATTATTATCATACATTTTTTTTTTTTCATTCTTCTTCCTTCTCTACATTCCACCATCCATTTTTTTCCATATTTTTACGATGGTGATGTATTCATCGATGTTGTACAGGCATTCACAACAGAAGCAGTATAGACTACCCCGTGATATTTCGGTTTATACATTCAAATATGCGTCGCGAACGTGTCAGCCGTAGATGGCAGTTTTACGATATATGTACAAGCACATACATATCCACTGCACTGATGCGACTGATATTCTATCGCTTGGTTTACTTCCTCCTCTCTCACTCTCAGCGTCTCTCTTGAGGTTTTCTCCCTCTAGATGACTGAGAAGGGATGTGCATGCACACATTGGTATATGTATTTGCTATTGCAACTACTACCAGAAACGCCGAGGATATTCGATGACGCTATATGCGCACATTCGTAAACACAGATTCCCATAGATATCTGCGAATGCTGGTGGACAGAGAGGGGATGGTTGTAGCCATACCGACACTGCATGTATACGAATTTTGGATAGATGTGTGTGAACTGCACATATATATATGTTTTATAATCGTAAACTATGGGTGTTTATATAGTACGTGTATGCGGCGGGGGGTCGGTTTGTGTATTTGAAGCTCAACGGCAATGGCCCTGGAATACGACCTACAGCCATAGTTGTGTATATATATTACGTTGTACCGGTTTCCACGTATTAACGTAATTCAAATGAGAATGGCTCGGATCCCACACCGATTATGCCCGTGCGAATGAGCGTTTCGCTTCGCTTAATTTCTTCGTCAGAGCTCTCCACACTCATTCTGTATCAGTGTCCATACCTGGCTACCCATTCATTTTATGTTTTTTGTTTCTTCACTAAAAAAAAACCGAAATTACCACAATTTTCATATTTTTTTATTTTTTTTTCTTGTTTTGAATCTCTCGTTTCATATTACGATATTCAACTCTGTTTTTGAAGTCTGTATAATTAGAATTTTTTCATTAGAGATGAAAAGCAATTTTTTGAATATCACAGCAATTTCAACATGAAAATTACAAACTTCAGTAATATTAACAGAAGGTACAACAATATATAGAATTTATGGTAAGACAAATGCCATAGAGAGAATGAATTTCCATTTGATTTTATGACTGTAGATCTTGGCAATTGCAGAGCTTAGAGGCTATATATTCTTTAACGAGTAAACGTCCTACGCTAACTCGTATAACCTTCTCTCAGTAGGTATAATTTATTGTCATTAATTTAAACGATCTTTGACGGGCGAAACATTACAGATTAAATGTATAAAATGAAAATTTTCACCCCCGAATAACTTTTTGATGATAATAACCGACATATTGTTGATAAAAAATTATATGAAATTATTACGAGAGTGAGCTTTTATAATCCAAGTTACAAAAAAAAATTAATTGCCTCTTGAATTATGAAATGCCCGTAGAACAAATTCTATGTCACTTCGTACAGCACTATCCAGTCCATTTGTTTCATGAAATTCAACAGATTATATTTCCATTTGTTTCCATTAAATTCAATAACGAAAATTATATGCAGATAACATAGATGGAAAATGAATAATGATAACCTCATTATTGTTTTAATATTCCAAAACGTGAAAATAGAGTCGAAACAATAAGTGAATAAGAAGGGAAATTGAAAATACATGAATAAAATGTAATATATTGAATGTGTAAGAAATTTTCTCGTTTACCTTTTGAAAAAGCTTTACAGAAAGAGGGGCAGGAGGGGATTTGTATGATCTATATCCCTCACGTATACACCATATTCTCATCTCTCACGTGCGCCATGTGTGTCCTCGCGGCTCGCTCGGGTTATGCCACCGAAAACCCAGAGGGCCCACCCGACTCCTAACCCCAAGCACGTACCAGTGATAAATGCAATAACATATAAACTGCGCTGAGAATTAGAGCCCTACGACGATTTATATCAAGAGTAGAACCTCCCACTCCTTCAGTACAGCCTTCCTGGCTACCCTTTTTCCATCCCCGCGCTCCCCCGAAGACTACTCAAAATTCTTTCTATTCATTTCTTCTTGTTTTTTTTTGCAACGCAACTTTGCCAAATCGCTGCGACGCCACGTGAAACGCCTGCAAAGTATCAATTGTCTACCAATAAATCATCTGTAATGTCTTTTCTCCCATTTTCTTTTTCCATTCGTCGTTCTCAACAGCTCACATTTGAAATTAAACCCTCGGAAATAAGAAAAAGAAAACTGATATATTCGAAAGATTCACAAGCAATCTCGGGGTAAATACATAGTCATGTGTAATAACATCGAAATATCAAATTCAAAAAGTCCAATGACCTTGACAAACTTCGGGATAAGAACAGTTTGGGACCCATTCCGATATATCACACAATGAATGAGCAGATTTGCATTCTGTTGGATCTTGAAAGTGCTCGCGAGAAGAAAAAAAGAAAATACTACGTTCCAAAAGCGGAAAACCCTCATCTTGATGGATAAGCTCAGTTTCGAGTTATCCCCAATATCAGATACTACTCTACACTGTGGGATTAGAGGAGGAATAAGGCAAATTGGGTGAAAAGTTTTCCTTCATCCATCTCTCCGAAAAAAATATTCCCCTGTTGAGAAGAAGATAGAAATTCGTCTTCGTATTATCTAAAAAGAAAAACAGCTTCTTCCCCAGCTAGAATAAACCATGAAATCCTCCAGGGCATCATCTGTAATATGATGGAATGCATTCTCTATCCAGCTGGCTTGATCAGTCTCCAAATTCACCTTAATACCTCCTACTCTCTACTCCAATTTAACTTGATAAAAGCGAGAAAAGTTCAAGAAATAGAGGAGAACTCATTAAGTATTCCACGACAAAAAGGAACTTTGAGCTCAAACTTATCTATGAAAATCCAAATAATAAATAAATACGAGTAGAAATTTATCTTGTGACTTTGCTTTGGGGAAAAGAAATTTTGTCTTGAATGAGAATTGAAATTGATTGACCGATTGCTCTATCCAGTTGCCTGTATATATACTGAGTAAAACGATACCCCGTGGAGCTCTATCCCCTTGATATTCACCATCGCGTTTCCCTCTTTATTCTTCATTTCCTCTTTCTAATTAAATCCCATGAACAAACAAAGTGGAATCGAAGATTTCTTGGCTCCACAGTATGCCCGCTAGGGATTCTAGATTCTTACGGATTTTTTCCATTGTGTTTTCCTAGTGTAGACCAGGAACGAGAGAGGTTTTACTATATCGAAATTGTGTTGAATTGTAGGTGGGCTGAGACAGAAGTACTCGATTTCTAATGCAAATACCTCGAGGATCGAGCAATTTAATCTAATTCTGGTACCCAAGGCGTGTAGTCTCCTCCCAATGCCGTGGCTCGTTTATTCTCATGACCCTGTTTCGGGTCACTGTCTTTTTCTACTGCTCACTGTGTTCTCATTCCTTTTGTTCTCAACATTTCTTGAAACTTTTTATCTC
Source organism: Aleiodes sp. PSUC_FEM 10030003 (assembly GCA_018902275.1). Classification (NCBI taxonomy): domain Eukaryota; kingdom Metazoa; phylum Arthropoda; class Insecta; order Hymenoptera; family Braconidae; genus Aleiodes; species Aleiodes sp. PSUC_FEM 10030003. Next base: position 22,062 of record JABSMS010039727.1, read on the forward strand.
GTTTCATGCACGGTATGCCTTGCCAAAGTAACAATAATGCGTGCCATGAATTTTCCTCTCCAAAAACAGTTTAAAGTATTTCAAAACTATAATGTTTTCTTTTGTTTTTTGTTCTCTATTTTTTCCAACATTCATGAAAGAAATTGAAAACAAATGTCCTAAATATGAAAATGTCAAGGCTGAGTAACAATTTAGTTCAGCATTTGTCTAATAGAAATGTACAGAAATCAAGAGAAATGGGTGAGACAAATGTATAGCCATGTATTTCCGTTGGGAATAGTTACCAACATTTGGAAGAGGAAGAGGAGTACACGAACTATGATTGTTGCAAGTGCGAAACAGTGGCAAATGTGTCAAGTTGTCTCTGGATGAAAGGTCACCGTACTGAGACTATTCGCGCAGCAGGGCATGAAAACTCTGACAGGTCATATTCCTTCTCCCACTCTCCTCTCTTTCATCCACTGCTACCAGGAAATCTTAAGACACCAACACAGTGGGACAATATCTACAGTTCACAATTCTAGTTAGTCTCTGGTTTCAGCTTGTCTCTGCAGAGTACACAACTTTCCTAGGTATTTTCTTCAAAATCCAATTCAATATATATAGTTTTGTGTGACTGTCTCGCTTGCCATTGGCTTCGCGCGACTTCAATTTTACGGGTTTCACAGATTGCAAAGCCAAAGCCCGGGCGAGCTGACTCTGCCCTCTTTCATCCTACCTCCTCATTCCACAATCGTCTGTCCTTTTCTCATACTATCGCCATCATTCATGGATTGATTTTTTTTTATTTCTCTTCAATGCAATACAGTGACAATATCGACTGAATTATCTCACATTACTTCATTCTAAACCATATATAAGATTAATAGCATAATTTTGCCTCTCCTGCATAAATTCGCAAGTTTATTTTATTATAGGGGAAGGTGGGGTAAAATGGACATTCGAATCCAACAAAATTATCCTTGAAATTGCATGTTTCATGGAAAATTCAAGGACGATATTATTTTTAATATTGAATGAGCATTGAAATTGCAACAAACAATGTGAATTCGCAAATACCATTGACAAATGGAATAACATATGAACTTGAATTTTCTATTAATAGGGACCTTGAATTTTTATGAATTGCCTACAATGTCATTCATTCACTGAATAATTCAATCAAATGCGTACGAAAATTCACAATTTAATAGAACTTTCATCAATGATTCGCGATGAAATTTCAAATCTCATTTGGATATTTCCCTATCAAATTAATTTTCAGGACATGAATTTTGTAAAATTTGAAGTTAACTTAAGATTGTTAAATATTCCATTTTTTTTCGTTCAATTTGAAATAATAGTTTTCTCACAGTGTAAAAAATATTGAAGGAAAATATCTGTTGTATATTTCGACTTATTGTTTGAAATATAATTTCGCCTCAATACATAACCCCATATGTTACATATATTTCTCAATATATCTTCACTATATATTTTTTTACGCTGAGGGGTGGGGGAGGGGCTGCGTGATATTTTTTTATGGAGCTAATAGCGTGTCTATCCAGTTTGTAAAAACAAAAAATTGGATTTTCCGAGGCAAGTGAAAAAAACCGATTCCGTCAGACACTGACAGAGCTGAATCGACAGTCATTGATACTTCATAAGTATCGGAGTACTTGACAAAGTCAAAAAAAGTATGGAATTGGATACAGAGAGAATGCTATTGCAATGAGAGGATTTTTGGCTATTGAAATCGCGAGACGATAGTGTGATATTTGAGTTATAAAGATTATCTGGAAAAATAATGACAGGATGAATGCTTTCAACTGCGAGATTTCATTGTTGAAGCGATGCAAAAGTGTTCATTGACAAATCAATATGAATTGAAAGAGCTAGTGGAGACGATACAAATGAGACGAGACCAAATAACTCGATACTGAAAATTCTTCAATATACATCAGAGTGACGAGAATCTCATTGATTTTAATGCAGCTCGAGCCAGATTTAACGGTTTCTCCGTCGCCCCCTCCTCCACAGATCAACCTAGAATTGTCGCAGATTTCTGAATAGGTGGTAGACGTGTAATTTGCGACTGCAGAACACACCTGCCTATCGTTCTCCGTGCGCGTTAAATCAATGCCAAGCCGCGTGAGTGCGGCGAATGGCTTACATACAGGACGTACGTGAAAGGGAGTGAGAGAGGGGGGAAAGCTTTACTCACTCCTATGGAATAGTGGTAGGGTACGTCGGTCTCGCGAAACTCCCCGTCAGACGTATATCCCGACGTAGAAACGAATATTGGAAGATTTATATGTCCCGGATGAAATCCAGAGGTGTGAGGGTTTCTTTCTTTCTTCACCGTGAAAAACGAGTGAAATGGTCAGACACGTTCAATCAATTTTTTCCACAATTTTTTTTATTCCCTTACTCCCACGTTAAGAAAAGTTGAGTTGTTTTGTTGGTGAAATTTTGTAGATTAATTTAATGGCGGTGAGACAGGCAAAAAGAAGGGATAATGGGCGTTAAAAAAATACGAAGTCTTTTATTACACATTCTTTTTCCTCTTCGAGAATGCTGATAGGCTTAAATTGGCGTAATTATTACTTCCAAGGTAGTCTTATAAAATATTGAAAAGGGAAAGTTACTTTGACGAGACTGTGAGGTAACTGGTGAAAAAAATATAAACGACTGCTTTGAAGGGTGAAAAGTGTCCACAAAGTTGAATGCTCAGATTCTGCCTCTCGGTTGTTTTTCACAATTTTTTTATTCCCTTTATTGTCGCTTTCTCCACCTCTTTCATCCAAGTACTTTTGCAACATTTTGTTTTTTTTTCTTCATACCCCGCGGGAGAGAGTCTAGGCCACTTGGCGAGCGTTCAGGAAAAAAAGTTTTGGGCCGAAAGCTCGTTACTTAGCTTGTGAGGCGCAAGAGCTTTTGGATGCCACTCTAATACCCCAGATTTGTGGAGGGAGAATTTAAAATCTCTGTGACACTTTCACTCTTCTTCTCTTGTCTCTATTCACTTTACGGTTTAATTAATCATTAAATTAGTCTACTGACAGTGTTACGGTGAATGATTAACAACTATTGATTTGAGAGAAAAGCGACATAATTGGCTACTTTGTTGAATTAAATTTTGCTCAGTCTTTTTATGGGACATTTCGTCTCTGTTTCAGAATATAGTTACGTAACAGAGGAGCGAATTGTACTTTTGTCGGGAGGTGTGACTATACCCATGGGAATTTCATTTATGAGCTTTTACATAACATTCTCGGGATAGTAAAAAGTATTATCGCTTATTGCCATATTCTTTCTTTTTTATTTCCTTCTTCAACCTTTGGCTTCTTCTTTTAGACACACAAAAGATCTCCATTTCGTTGTCACTGAAAAGCGTTTGTCACGCATGGGAATATTTTCAAACCAATGGAATTTCATGACCGAACATACATTCAGGAGTGCTGCATGTGTTACCGTTCATTGAACCTCTGGCTCGTAGCCTTTCTCATCCACTAGAATGTCTGCAACGTCCGGGTTTCTAACCATTCAAGACACGTGTTGAGAGTCGATAGCTTGGGAAGTCAAATAAAAGAGGTAAAGGAACGCAAAAAAACGAAGAGGAACCAACACTGAAAGATGGAAAACACCCTCAAATTGTTGACGACTCTAAAGGAAAAAAGTTTGAAAAAAACAAAAACAATCCTGTTCTTTCAATTCCTTTCCCACTTCAATTTTTTTTCTCTCTCCCATTCTTTCCACTTACAATAAAACAGAAAGTGACAATCTTGTCACGTGGTAAAGTTGGAAAAGCCGAAGATCGATAGTCAGTAGGATTATGTTTCATGCTTTTTGTCACGGCATAGAGTGAAACTGGATGGTGGCAACGTCGTCTGTCAAGAAATCCCCATGGGAATCGATCGATGTACCAAGGTAAAAAAAATCACCGTGCATCTTTTATTTGTGTTTACACTAAAAGGAAAAGAACTGAAGAAGAAAAGAAGGAAAAAAAGAGGAGAGATTTGAAGAGTCTTGCAACACTAGAGAGCCGTCAACTTTTAAGCTGCTTACAGTTTTCCTCTCCCATGCCACACAGTTCCCAACGTACCTATTCATAAAAGATGCACGTGCCGTATGTTACCTATCACAGGGTCATAGAAGAGAGTGAGAACAAGGATTTTGAATATTTAACAAAGCAATGGTGTGGAGCATAGTTAGGCACCAATGGTTGGATTCACTATTTCAATGAAACTCTGAAATGAAATTTAGGTGAAAGTGTTTCAGCGTATTAAATTAGTTGTCGACATATTTTGATACATTTCTATGCAATCTTGTTGATGATTTGTTGTGCTGAAAAGTTAGATATGCACTGATGCCATTGAAGTTGACGCTTGATTTGAAACAACAGCCTTCAGGGAGCAAGTTAACCTCGTGCTTCTCTCAACCATTTTCTTCTCTCAATTCACTCGCTGAATCTACTTCTTCATTCCCTCTGTATTTCACTTGCTCCAACGAAGGTTCACTCTGCGGGCAGATTGTGGAAAAGTTTCGTATGACATTGTTCCGCCTGAGGCATTAATACGTCATGGTTGTGTAGTTCACAACTGGAGATATGGTACGAGTCGGAAAATCCCTATTCAGGGTAACAGGATCTATGTAGGATCGAAATCATGGAGGAACAGGAAATATTCATTTCAAATGGATGAAAGAAATTATATTCAAACTTTCAAAGATGAATGCACTGGAATATGTAAGAACTGATTTGTTTTACGTCATTATGTAAACAAAAACGTCGAAGTAAAATTCCTTCCACACTTCTCAATATGAAATCTTATAAACTTAGCTTTTGTAATATTCACTCTTAGTTCATTTCTGAAAATTATTTCATGCTAACACAGCGCTTGCTTTATCTCCCCCAACACTAGTCACTTCAGCATAAAAAAAAGTATCTTTGTCTGGAAAGACACATATCCTCTTTTTAATTTTCCCACCTCTATGCATTTATGGTTGAAGGGCGCGGATGCATATTGTAGATATATTACGTAACAGAGGAAAGTTGTAAAAGAATATTGGGAAAGATGTAACACATAGTATTCTTTTAATTGATGCTGAATCAAAAGCTTTGGCAACCTTTGCCTCATCCATTCGAAAATAGTTGATATTTTGCAGTAAAGAAAATACGTTCATTCATTTCCTCCAAAGTCTCGTCCTATTTGCGAGCTATTACGCTCCATACAAAGTCAGACACGCAGAACTAATCTCCTTTCCCTCTTCATCAGCCTTTATTCCTCCTACTTCAGACCCTAACTATTTTCTTTCAACTCAAGTTCGGAAAAATAGGTTTATGTATAATACGACACACTTTCAAGTTTCCTTCGCCAAAACGGATTAGGAATCCTTAAGAGTTTGATGAGACTTTGCTATTCTTTCGAGACCAATAGTCGTCTTGGTCAAAGTCCAACAGATCTGTTCATTTTGCCTTCATTTTCCTAGTTAATTTTTTTTTTCCTCTTCGAATGAGTCCAGAAAGGCAAATTGTGTGTTCATGAAAACACAATACAAGTTTTCAACCAGTGGAATAGCTGCTGCAATACTGGGACGAAGCGATTTAGATATTTTAATTCGCTTCACACCGTTGGCTAGGTCGTTAAAGTAAATCGTTGGGAATTTACAATGGAGTTTCAGTGGGAATGAGGGCAAACTAGAGGATGGAATGAACTGGGAGCGGGAGAGGATATTTTTCTCCTGGTGTAGACCTCGTTTCACTATTAGTTGCCTGGGTTTTCCTGGCCTGCTGAGTTTGGCATATCGCCCACACTTTTTTTCCTCTTTATGATGAAAAAAAAAGGGTTCTCTTAATTTCCACCGATGAACGCCTCTTTCTCCATTGCTCACCCTTTCGGTTTTTCTTCTCATTCTGTTCTATCCTTCTTCAAAAGGCTCCTCTGTCTTTCGTTTCCTCGAAAAAGCGCTCGTCTTGCGACGCGCCAGACCGTGTTTTTTCCAATCCCGCGAGATGTTGAGGGTCGACAAAATATATATATATATTTATATGTGAATACAGTAGATAGAACGCCTTTTTTTATCTTTGAAATCCGTGAAAAACGTCGACAGAAAAGCAATCCCCTACCATTCAGAGAGCTTTTGATTTTCTCTTTCTTCAATTCCATCGTTTTACAAATTCTGTTTCACTCTTCCAGATATTTTATTTTCCAGCGGAAACGGAAGCCATTTGCAAGAATATTATCATATCTAACATATATGCATGGAAGAAAAGAAACACAAGCGTCTCTCTCTATTATTTCCTATTCATAAAATTCACGACTATCCGCCGATCTCATGTAACTACTCGATGAAAAATAAAAGAAAGAGAATACTTCTCGACAAACACAAAAATGAATAAACACACATTTTCAATCCAGATGAGAGAAAAATAAAAACAACACCCTCCTATATATCAGAAACTTTAGTCCAATTCAATGATTACTCATCCTCCTTTCTCCTCCCCCAGTATCTCGTTCTTCCTCTCCTTACTACACTACAGAAGATAAAACTCCTGACAATCACGATCGTTATAGTGCAACGTCTTCATGACACTTCTCGCCTCGGCTAACCTTTTTCACTGAGTAAGTGTACAAGTGTTGAGGATATATAGTAGTTGTTCCCTCGAGGTATATACGGTGCAGAATGTGAGTGTGTCGACCCAATCCCATCCCCAAACAAGAATACAGCAACGGAAGAAACGAGAGAGATAGAGACATATAGAGATACGAAATACAATGTGTGAAAGAGGATGTAAATGGAAGTGGGATGCTCTGAGAATAGAACGAAACAATGCAACGAAACAAAGGGACAATCGGTTATGATCCCTTTTCTCACTTGGTACCCACGTCTACTTCCTCTCCAATCTCTCTCAGTCTAACGTTTTTTACCCATTATACAGTGGTAGAATATATAAGGAGCTAAGGTACACACATATTACCACAGTATGAAGCTCGGATGCGTGAGTCCCCAGACATCATTTTTTTATTTTCCCTGGCTTGCAGAACACCGAATAATTAAGACAGCAACCACCCATTTCCACCCTCAAGAGACAGAAACTTCCATCTCCAGTTGGCATTGAATGAACACGTAAAATCATCAGAAACCCCAAAGGTCTGACAGTCTCGTCTTCATTATTACATCGGCCCAGATGTGGTTCTTTTGTTCTCTCATCAAAAACCACCAGATGGAGGTGCCAGGACTTTCCGTAGAATGATAAATCACCGTTAAACCTCCACTCCCTTTTCCATTCCTCTCCTTTAGCTTGAGTCAAACAAAAAGTGATCACCGGAGATAATTGAACCATTTTGTAGAATAGAATATGTCTACATTATAACCACTATTCATGCAGTAAGATTACTCAGTTTACATAGCTATCAGCTACATAGATGATAGGTTTATACGATAATATGTAATTATAGCTGTTAGTATTTCCAGGGTATATACTTTGAAACTGGTTATCGAAATGCCTCGTGGCGATATTAGCCTGGAAACGATGACAGCGTTCTCCCAATAATTCAACTGATATGCGAATAGAGCTTACGAAGGATTAGACGACACTGTGGGCTTTGTGGGGATGGGGTTTAACGTTGTTTCAATTACACATGCAATCATACCCATATTACATTCTCTAGACCATTTAACTCCCTCTCACCAGACTTACGTCTGGAACCGTCTCTCTCTCATCTCTCAGGACAAACTCAGGACACAGGGGATCATTGAGACTTTCCAGCTAGATTTAATGTGGAAAATAGTTAAGTAAAGTAGTATAATTGGAGAGACCACTCATCCCCTCGTAATCTAACTCACTGCTGTGTCACCAACAGCAATCGTCCAAATATTCAAATCGTTAGATCTATTCTCAGTTCAGCATGGTCTGTGTGCATATCACAGGGTAGACTCTGAGTTCTATTTGAATTGCGGTTTAATATCCATTTTCCCATTGTAATTGGCTGCCAAAATGACAAGTTAGCCTTACATCTAAAATCTTTGTAGAGTTATTGTAATTATCGGAATGTCGTTCCCCTTAAATCTTTCCTGGATTTTGCCGGTCTTAATTATGGCTCAGAGCAAAGTTTGTAGATTCAAGTTTGGATTGAGATAATGCTTGGCAACAAGGCACCACGACATTTTCATTGTTGATGAGGAAATTGGGGCGATGAAATGAAGGAAGTTCAAGGATTTTCGGATGATTGTCGGGCATCGAATCAGTTCTGTCTCTCGTTACATTCGAAACAATGGATAAGCGGAAGATTCTCGAGGCGAGAAACTCTTCCATCTTTGTTTTGATGCCTTTATGCGGGATGATTCTTTCAACCCTCCGTAGACAGTACACTTATAGCAATATGACGTGTATATCCTTTCATTTTTTTTCAAACTGTTGTGTGTAAGCGGTGCACCGAAAGAACACGCCTAAGGGGGAAAAAAGTTGTGCCTAGTCGCACACAAATACAGACGAGTCCTTCCGTTAAACTTTCATCCCTGTAGACACGTAACTACGGACACATGAGGGAGGAAGAGTCATTAATGACGATGACTATAGTTGTCTGCGACTCGAAAAGTCATTTCCCAGGGCCTCGACGATAACGATTGCAGTATTCCTCTCTCTCCTTCCCTCATTGTCTCTCACTGCGAAGCGTTTCAAAGCACTGATTCAAAACTCGCATTTACCCCCCAGCACTGTCTCCATCAGTCCCTCCACCCCTATTTTCATTGCAATACGACGCTCATCCGTTCATCTCTATTTCTTTTTCCTCTCTTTTTCAAGCTCTACGTATTACGAATCGTCTCTTTCTGCTCTCATTTTCCAAGCCGGCGAAAACGACTTTGCTAATCGATCATCACGATTGCGTTGCATTCTGCTAGGTTCAGTGTGTTGGAGAAAGAGAAATACGAGTGAGAGTAATGGAAAAACAGAGGAATAGGAAGACAGAGACGGAGAGGACCTTCCGTACACTCTGAGTGAAATACGGGAATAATTTATTGCACATTCGCAAAACACTGCTCTTCAACGTTGAGGAATATTCGTGCACAGGCGGAAGGGAGGGAAAAAGTGAAACGAATACATGGAAATCTGATGTGTTCGAATTTATGAAAGTATGGGAGACGAAGGTGGAGATGTTTATCATCAATTTTTTTCCTGTCATCATTTTATCTTGCGTCTGTTAAGATTAAGGCTACGTACGGAAGACGGAGATGAAATGGGAGAAAATAGGAGAATAAAAAAAATATTAAGGGATGAGAGCTTGACAATGTGCGTGCAAATGAGCGCCAGCGCTCGCTCACGAATAATGTGAGAAAGATAAAGCTTGGTTGGATAGTATGAAAATGATGGCTCGTTCGTGGTAGGTTGCTTGTCGACGTCTAGTTACGTCACGTCGTACTGGCTGTCATGGTTTTCATGGTTACGGTAGGTAGCAGAAGGGGAAGTTGGTTTTTGGTGTCAACGGAATGAGTGAGAGTGTGTCAAAAGTGGCGTGGAAAATCATGGGGAAAGAATTGCCATGTGTCTGGTTATGGCTACGACTAGAGACAGACTCGAAGGAGAGGAGATAACGTTGATACGACGTTGCCAACCGAGAATTATTTATGATGCTAGCCAGACACCAGAATGGCAGGGTGGGTTTTGTGTACGGAAGAATAGATGTTGTGGGGAAAATTTAAACGAAATTACTGGTCCCTCAGGGCAATGTAAATTTCAATGGGGATTCCATTGGAATTGAACGGGAGAAATTGCCACGCATAATAATCACTCGCCCTCATTCCCTCCCATTCAAAATAGGTTGAAATTTGTTGGGGAAAGTGGAACGGTTTGAGATCGAATTTTCTTCAATGATTTCATTGTGAATTTAAAAAAATTTCTAATAAAAAACATGTGTTAAATTTGATTTTTGGTAATTTTCTAAAAATCCCTATTTTCAGCCGAAGATTAAATGTTGAAGTCGCTGAAAAACAAGTGGTAGTAAACTATGAAAGAGTTCTTCTTTCTTTTCTTTCATTCCGTGAACTGTATCCTATTACCATCTCCCGTTTTAGGCAAGTTGTAAATGTTTATTAGTTGTGAGATAGTACATTGATTCGATTAGATAGTGAACCCTGATAATGTAAATAATAAATATTTAATAATGGAAATCTCCTCAGCTTTCCGTTCTAGTAATTTTCATTGTACCGAATATTCAAATTCCAACTAAAATCCAATATGTCCGTTTCATCCCTAATGTTCATTTTACCCCACCTTTTCCTATGCGAATTACGTATTCCTTCCTATCTCAATAAAAAAGAGAAGACCCGATGCTAAAAGTTCGGAGAATGAAAGCTGTTTGTGAAAATAATAGTGTTGTAAAAGAAATTTTGTTTTTTGTGAAGAAACTTTTCACTGAATTCATTTTTTATAAGTAAAAAATATTACTTCCATCTCGTTAAGTAAATTTACCACATTATTTTCATTTGTGAACAATAGTTGTGAATTTTTTTCTCTATTGTTGAGAGAATGAAAGAAGGAAAAGAAAAGAAGTAAAAAAATGTTTGCTTCAATGCTGTAAACAAATATAAAGGACTCGCTCAGAGCAATTAAATAGGTTTTTCGTTGAAATATTACTCTTTTAAAGAAACCACACCGCAGGCTGCGAGACAAATAAAACGCTTGGCAAATATCTCCCGCGGGAGAGAAATAGGAAGATTGTGAAGAAGGAGAGAGGATGAGAGAAAAAATGATAGAAGAAAGTAGAGGAAAAAATAATGGAGACAAAAGACGATGGGTTCAATAAGCTCTCGTTAAAATGGCTCTCACGAGCTCCGGTGAAAATTCAACGGGTCGTTAATGCAAAACGTAAATTACATTATCCATCTAGCTTCCCAGCATTTTAGACATACATATATATCTATATATATAACAACGGAGTAGAGTGGTTCAATTAACTTTGCGATCGTAACACCTCTCGGCAATAAACGTTTAAACCACGCCGAATAATTGCCGATTGTATGGTAAGTGAGACAATAAGCATGACGTCAAACGTTGATGCACGTTCACCAGTACGAATAACGCACTTTTAATTAAAAAGTATGAAACATTCCACGGTTCAAATAGCAATCATTCTTTGATTATGAGTTTCCTAATTATTCCATAGATTTATAAAGAAATATGAAGCGCCCTATATACAACCATGACAAACCGTAATGAGAAATTTAGCCGACGGCTGAATGAGAGATGGAACCAGCCACATGGGCAAGACTCAACGGTGCATAATATTACTCGCCCCACTCATGATATGTGTACGCTATGCTTTCCGCCTTCTCGCATACTTCTTTCCTTCTATTTCCCTTTTTTTCAATTTGTTTTACTACGTGCTTGTAAATATACAACGATATTTGTCCAAAGGTTAATTTCATTCGGCTGAGTGTGAGTGTGTATACAGGCGGTAAATATTTGCTGAGTAAAGTAAAATTGCTTGGCCGATTAAACTCGAAGGGGGAGGAAAGAATGAAAATAAATATCACCATCAAATTCTCACTAAGAGAAATTGAAATATCAGGAGTAAAACAAAACCATGAAAACAAATAAAACAAATGATAAATGTTTGTGTATACTCCAATGAGAAAACAGAATTCGTTTAAACTTTAAAATATATTAAACTGTATGGGTTTGTTGGGAAGAGAATGAAAAACAGAGAGCACAAAAAAATTTACAAGTGAAAAAGGAACATCACATAAGTATGCTGTGCTGAGGTGAGAAGACTAAAACGAAAGAGAAAGAGAATGAAAAATTCAATTTCATGGAGTAGAACAATGGGGCACGTAACACAGAAGTAGTTGAAGTTGAAATAGAGAAAGAGGAGGAAGTGAGGATAGGAAAAGGTTAGTTAATGTTGTATATGGTCACTGGCTGTTGTGAGAGATAGCTGAAGTGTGTTTATTTTTAGGGGCGAGTTTGCAAAGTACACAAGGGCAAACGAGGGACGCCTCCAAAAACCAAAGCTTCACTTTGTTCCACCTCCCCCCTTTTTGTATGCCCCTCTACCCAAGGTATATACTCACTTGGCCGTACAAGCCGTTTGTCAAGTATCATATCATACAACACTCGACCCCACAACTATCCATCTCTCTCCCTCTCTCTCCCTTCGTTCTCCTCTGGTCACACTCGAAGTCGCCCCTTCCTTTTGCTTCTACACACAACACTATCTCTACCGCACTAACCTAACTCAACATACCCCCAACCATTTCGAGATCGCCAAGGACAGTGGCCGCATTGGATACTCTGTTTGCCCAATGTCTTCGCCATTATTATCCAGTGCCCCAGAGTCTTTCTATCTTCTCATTCTCTCTCGATCTCATCTCCATGCTTGGCTTACTATTATGCGCATTAGAAGAAAAAAATATTATTATTGTGTCAACTTTGGCTCAACATAATAGGCGAAGAAAAAGTATTTCCAAATTTACCAAGCTCACCCAGTGTGCAAAATCTCCAACTTTAGTGGTATTATACATGTGTAAAATTGTGTATGACATTTTCCTTGTGGTAAAAAGATGAAGAGTAAAAAAAAAGTAAAGAACATCCACCCACTTTTGGAGGAAATTGGCCCAGAGGGTATAGAAGTAGAGAGAAGCCGTGGTAAAAACGTCGGACGAATGAGAATGTCTTGGTCACTTTAACCACAGCGGTACGACGATTTCAGAGAAATGCAGCGGAAGGATTCCTTCGTTTTTTCGTTAAAACCAGTGATTTTCATTTTTTTCCAGCCACCGGTTCATATATATGTACACTGTGAAAAACTCCAAGAGAAAAACCTTTTTCTAGATATCTCCTCTTGTCCTCACAGGGACGAGCCAGACGAGTACTCGTGGGCTTGTGAGTTAACCTCTTGACTTCGCGACCACCACTAGATTAGGATTTATTTTAATCCTAAAGGGACTACAGGTTTACACTCTTATTTCGCTCTTGTTTCTCGTTCTCGTACTTTTTTCCACTAGTAAACTTTTTTTTCTCTCCTGCACAGAGTACTTTTATCCCCGGGATTTTTGTTGCCTCCATATTCTCTCTCATCATCATCACGCTTGCCTCTCCCACTCTCTATTTCCTTTTCGAGGATGCCATCATTTTATTCCACTTGGAACCGTCAACCTTTAACCTCCCGAACTCCTTCAACACTCCTTGTAGACAGCTCTTAAATCAATTGATGCTCCTGGCACTTCTCGACTGCGTAATTGAAAGGAAGGAAGGGGTCTATACTGTCGGGATGGTAGAAAAGACGCCTAGGTTAAAGCGCGAGCAAAGACAGTGCGGTGCTATATAAGTTTTTACTCCTTCGTGTATATATATATGCATGTATATGCAAGGAAAGTGGAAATAACCAGGAGTAAAAGAGGAAAGGAGATGCATCAAAGAATTCCTTCAAAGCACCATTACTCCATCGAATTTCACGAGTGACGACAGAATTTTATGATTAAATCATCTCTTTACCCATACTATTTCTCTCTCCATCTCTGCTCTTTTCTACTTTAGTTCTTTTCTACGCAGGGATGCATTGCCGTCTTAAATAGCCACTTCGCTTTGACTTTATAACCTCTCTGAATAGCACTTCTATTCCCTCTCTACCTGATTTATCATCAGTCATAGTATAACTGAAAATGAGAAAAAAAATATACATATTCACGGGGCGATACGGTTAAGAATGGAATTCAGAGAATTGGAAAAAAAAACATTAAGTAGAATAATTTGAAATAGATGAAAACAGGAAAAGTTAACTCGAAAGAAAACTAAATTAAGTGACAGAACCAGTTGCCCATCAGCCACGATGGTAGTCTGTCGTTTTCATGAAAATTTAACTCCTCTTCTACAAAAGGCACAAGTCTAATGAAAAGTTCACGGAGATAAAAGGAGAATCTGCTTTACTTCAACTTCAGAAATACACTCTACGCTTGAATTCTCAGCGTTGACTTGCGAAAATTACTTTTGATTCTATTTCTTATTCTCGTTAATCCCAGTGTTTTCAATTTCTACTGATGAAAATCTTCAATCTGTCGACTATCAAATAAACTCTTAGTACTCAACAAATCGCCTATTATTTAACAGCAGAACGAAAAATTTATCACTAATGAGATTGAAATTGAAAGAAGAATTATTCAAATATATTTAACTTATTAGACGAGAAAAGCCTTGTGGGCTCATTAAAGGGATTTGCATTCATCTTCTAAATGTATGAAGTCAGTTACAGAGCAATGAACAATTAAGGCAGATACCTCTCCAGCGTACTTTGAGAGGCAGAAGTGCAGTTTCTGAAGCTCAAGCTGTCTTTACACAGGTAGAAATCCAATTCTCCCTCTCCCTCTCTCCTCTCGAATTCATATCTCTCACAACTACCTTAGCCAAATTATCAGAGAAACACACTGAATACGGTAGTTGAACCTGAAGAGAACCAGCATACGATAATTAATCCACTTCGCGTTGGATAAATACCCTGTGGCTTAAATCGCACTGTTTTCACAAGGGCCCATCGCTACCACCGACTATTCACGTACTCCATAGTTTAACGCAATCGTGGCCATTTTAACCTAACAACTACTGGGTTTGTACCTCTTCCCTTTATTCCCCTCAAAACCATCCAAGCAATGCAGATAGCACGCAAAATACACTACACTAGAATTGTCTATATACACAGAAACGCGTAAAGACCACTATTGGACTTATCTTACATCTATATGGTTTATCATTGTGAATTGCACTATGGATCGATTAAATGTTCACCGCAGTGAACCATGGGCCAATTAAATACCATTTGTAATTGAATTTATGAAGAATCAATTTTGGAAAAAATAGGAAACGCCCAAGTGTGATAATGACGTGCAGGATAAGGAATTATTTAGAACGAATAATGAATGCAGGGCGATGACTCGGGATGGGAGTCAGGAAAAGACGGCGAGACAAAGAGAGGATAACAGAAACTGTATTGAGGAAGAGTGAGAAGGCGACTATGGAAATCATAACTATTTGAAGGACATTGATTATACAAGATGAGTACAATCAGTAATTTCGGAAAATTATTTTAATAATTCTAATGGCATCTGCAAGACGACTCGATATCTATTCATTCAATATTATCAATTTTACGGTCGTAATCAAATTTTAAAAAACATTAATTGTATCTGTAAAATAAAAATCACAAGTGCACTACAAGTATTAAAATTTTATTTATGGGTATGTCGTGATTGTTTGATCATTCATCACTTAATTATTCATAATTCAATTTCGAGAAGGGAAGGAACGACACGCAACCGAGCTATCGGGATTTTCACTGATTTACTTAATCCTTTTTCACTTCCCTTCATGAGGTAATAGCATCATTTATAATTATTAACAATTACCAGACTCACAAATGAAGAATTGTTCGCATCAAATTTAATAAAAAGTAGAAAATGCCCAAGTCAGGTTTTTAATTCACGACCCCATTTTCGCTCTGATGCTTTATCAACAGAGCTATCTGGAGTTAAAGGCCGATGGTTTTCCGCTAACCGAAATGAACTTCATAATTCTCAGAAGATTCATCATAAAATATTCAGAAAGTTTATAAAAAGAAGAGGGAAAAAACATTCATTAAAAACTGAGTTTAATGAAGGAAAAAGGAAAATAAAGAAAAATTGAATGAATTTGATGAAGTTATACTTGTTGAGTGGAGAAAAATGCAAATTCTTTTTTTATTCCCTTACTTGAATTTCTCTGGAGGAAAAAGAGTGAAGGCCAATGAGACGACGTTGGCTAATTAGTATTGGAGCTTGTTCGTCGGTCTTCGGGGCCATCCTGATCTAGACCATAGTGGAGAAACTGGCCTCGGTATTTGCAAAGGGTGTCTTGGGGGTAGTTCACGTTAATGAGCCTCCAGTAACGATGCTTTCTCTTCCATTTTTTTTCTCCTCTACCACATGGCCATATATTCTACAGCCTCCATCCTCCAATACCCCCTTATTCGCCTGCATAGGATCATCCCCTATATTTTATCCTCTCCTCTTCTGTAGCCTACTTTACGGCCACTGGCCAACGCTCCATACCTCATCTACCGAAGAAAACCACCATCAAGATTTTACCTCCACTTTAGCCATCGTTTTATCCTTGGGGAAAGGACGGAAAGAAGAAAGAAAAAAAAGAACGATTAATGGTCATTATTATCATCTCTTGGCTTCAAACTTTTCGCTATTAATCAATTAATGTCCACGGAGAAGGAAAATTTGCGGAAGAAACTAAACGATCAATTGAAGTATAATGAAAGAAAAATATGATTGGATAATGAATCAAGATGAAATTTCTCGAATAAAGTTTTACCATCCATGGTTTACGTTGAATTATTCCCATCTCGGATTCTACTATATTGGAAGTTTATTTATTTTCTGAGTAAACCAGTATATCAAGTACCAGTCAAAAGCTTCGATGATAAATAAGTTTTCCCCATTCAAGATCCCTTCAAATGTCATTTCAATTTCTCTTTTTTCTTATCCTCCGTATATTTTCTCTGGCTCGCTTTCTCTCTTTCATCCAAGTATCTCACAATTTTTATATACTGCTACCGCATTGTTTCCTCTTTGATATTCGAGGCAAATCACAGCTCCCATTCTCATTCGATTCTTTTCAGTTCTCTACTATTTTACTATTCGCTTTTTCTCCTCTCTTCGCCCCTCTCACCTCATCTCTTCACTTGTGGTCCAGTCGTGCTCCTAACTCGAGCTCCATAAATCTGGCGATTGCGTGCACTCGGCATTCGGCCAATAAGTGGTACGTGCAAGGTAGACTGAATCGCGTTAGAATCGTGACACGGGTCCACTGAACTCTCTACACTATCCCCACTCTCACGTACAACTCTCCATCATAACCCATCCCCTTTTCTGTTTTTCCTCCTCCCAATTCACGCTACTGCCCCTCTCTCTCATACCACTGCAGCTCGTCCAGTTGTCAATATCGAAATTACAAATTCGTGGGAGCACACCATACTACAACTACACTCACTTCTCTCTCGTGATGGAAATTCAGTGAAAAAAAAAGAAAAGAAAAAATGAGATAATAAAATGATATTGAAAATGGATGAGAATTTCATCACTCCAATTGTCACAGTTGAGTTTGAAAATTGAATAAAATAATAATAACAAACAATGTAAAGTAAATGAGGAAATAAAATCACTAGGAAGTTCAGGTGAAATAAAATGAAAAGCTCGAGAGATGCTGAGTGAGATTCATTTCACCGTGAAAATGGTATTTTCCCAAAGCCATTAATATAAATCGACGACAATCTCGTCTCGACACTCTCACTGAAGGCGAGAGGGGAAGAGTAAAAAAGAGAAGATAGTGAATGCTCCTTTCAACTGAGGAGAACGGTAGAAACACGCTAGCGATGTAAGTTTGAATCTCTCAGATGTGTAATGTATACATATATGGATAAATGTACGTCGGAAGAGAAAAAAGGTGTCAGGACTTGGGTAGGTAACCAATGGGGATAACTTCACGTATGTTGTGTGAAAATTGGAAAATATTCTCTTCATGTGAGAAGAACACATTGGAATAGGGAAGGAGGATGGGAAATGAGAGAGGATCACTTTGGAGCGATGAAAAGAGACAGAGTGTGTAAAATTTTACCTTCAAGAAAATAGTATCGAAATACTTGTGAAAACTCCACGATGAGTTTTGTCAAGGAAATTGTACGTATTACGATATCGTTGAAATATCAGTAGCATCACTGATTCGATTTCATATTCTCTCTACTTTTCATAACTCCTTCACTATTATTTCTTCGTATATGAATAATTTTTATCGCTTGAATGATAAATATCCACTAGAGGTTTGAAGAGAAAATTGTGAATTTCTTTGAGAGCATTAGTAATGGTAATTGCTAAAATACTTGAAGATGTGAAATAACATTTTCTCGGTAGGTCCTTTTCGTGTTGACCTAGGCAGAAAATGGTAAATCTTATTTTGTATTCCTTCACTCTCAATCTTATTCTCCTTTTTCCATCTCTCTGTATATATACACCCTTAAAGAAAATTCAAAACCCCTAAACCGTTTCATCGCTTACGCCACTTGGTAAATTGAGATGGAGATGGTTTATTCAAGTTAAACTGAAGTCGCTTTACATTTACAGTTACCCGGGCAAAGCTCCATCGATTTTATGAAAAAAATTGACATCTTACCATTTTTTTTGCATTCAATATTTATCCTGTATCTCCAACTAATAATCCTCTGCATATTCTATTTTTTATTTTCTTTTAAATTTCTTTTCGTATAAAATGTGTTTTATAATCCTCTATCTCATTAAGCTCTATGAACTCCAGTTACTGTCTGCCCAAGAGGTGAAAAAAATATGAAAGGAAAAAAGAAATATGAAAGATTGTGGGGAGGAGTTTTAGCCGGTGTATGGTCAGACAATGAAGTAGACTGAGTCAATCTCGAGTAGCGGAGTTGGTAAAGTGAGATTTTTTACTCTACTTGAGTTACGTGCAAATCCGAGTTATCCCCTCGAGCTTTGCAAACGCCCCCTTAGGTACATTGTAAAATAAAATTCCATTGCGTTCAAAAAGTGAGAGATAATTTTCACCGCAAACCACATAATCACGTTTATTTGAACTCTGTTTTGAACAACAGTAATAAAAATTAATAATATGAATAATACGGATGTGATAATCTGCCATTTCTGTATGAGCATTGGTATTCAACTTGCGTACGGTCGAAAAACACTGTGGTGATGATGACGAGAGGACGGAAGTTCAAAGACATGGAAAACGTATTTTCCAATTTATATTTTAATAGAGCTCCAAAAAAAACCTTCGGGCTAACTTCCTGCTATCAAATTTCATCATCACTTTATTTAATATTATTTTTTTCCACGAGATATTCATTTTTCCCCAACGCTTGAGAGCACTTGTCCTCTTCAACCAATTCATTAAAAAACAATTAGGTAAAATTTGTCATGCGGTAAATTTTTCTTTTTTTTCTTTAATAAACTTTAAAGAACTCTCCGAAACAATTAGTTAACTTTTTAGAAAAAGAAGACAAAACTGCCAGGTAAAAGAAAGATGAAACATTCTTGGAAAACAGTTAGTTATGTTCTAGTTCTTCTGAATGTTTTGAGTAGTTGAAGACGATTTCACGGAGTTTTTTGTGCAGCAGAAGAAGGATAGGGCTTTGAAAAAAAGCGCAGTATCTAGAGGTAAACGACGTGACTTTTGTAACGCTATGGGGGTAATTAACGACCAAGTGAGAATATTCCCACTCTACTATTTCAACGGTTTTGGTACATACGTCTAACGACCTATCCCTAGTACAGTTGGTATACGGAAACATCTCCGAATGCCAGAGGGATATGGTCTATGTATAACGGTATTGGATGGAGTATATAATAGTACCTGGGAGGTTTCAGTGACGCAAGCACGTACTCCAATAATTGTCGAAGGGTGGCCGTGAGACAACCCTCAACACTACCCATAAAATGCCCAATGCTCCAATATTGAGCGTTCTTTTATTTTTGTATTGAAAAAATTCCACTGAAATACCAGTATATTTTCACTCTCATGTCACTTATTGAACGATCCTTTTATTCATACACATACATATATATATGTATATTTTTAATCATACTGTTTCAGATATCTTGGATGAGGATGAGAGATATGCACATACTGACGTCATCGACAATCACATATACTGGGGACGCTAGATTTTCCGTTAACCATCCAGAGGGAAGCGACGAGTGGCGATTAACAATAATTTATGTACAACCGAGAGACGCTGGATTGTACGAGTGTCAGGTTAACACAGAGCCCAAAATGAAACTGGCATTTACCCTGAGGGTTGAAGGTAATAAAAATTTAAACAAAGTAGATAGAGTAAAACACCGATCAGACACAGATTAATTTATCTTCTATTCAAAGCATTCCGCTTCATCCTCTCTTTTCCTTTAACTCACTTTGATGGTACAACAATGTAGGGCAATCGAGTATCGTTGTAGTGATCCGATGTGAACGAGGTTGAGGGCTGGAAACTTCAGTGGGTTGGGAAGGGGAGAAATCGGTGGTGAGGGGCAAGAGGGTAGTATGCCTTCGGCACACTGATTAATTCAACTGCGACGCGCCTCATCCTCATTTTCCCCTCTGTCTTACTGGCTATATCTTAGCCGACACGCCCTGAAACATCCAAGAAGTCAAACCTCCCTTCTCTCATTCTCAAACTCATTCGCTCCGTATCTCCTTCTCTTTTACTTCTCTCTCTTCATTTCTTCTCCTTTTTTTCTTCTCTCTTCACACTCGAATCTTTCTTCTCTTTACCTACTGCCAACACTGTCTCGACCAGGAGAAGAGACTATCAATATTTGCGCGTGAAATCTAGCGCGAATCGTTGTAGCCCCCTCCTGAAAGTCGGCAAGTAATCTGCATTGCAAGTATGAGATAACTGAGTGGTATGATACGTCTCCAGTACCCATCTCATCTTTCTCACTTCAGCCCCTTATATCATCTCAAATCTAATAACTTGATTATGCCATTCATCACTCACTATCTTATTATCATCACAATTCAAATAAAAACTCATTTCACTTTATCCAATCAAATTTTTAATTCGATCATGTTTTTTTTTCTCTTTTCATCTTCTCTGTTGCTCAACAACCAGATAGTGATCAGGTACCCGATGCCAAGCCGAACGCGATACGAAGGAAGTTCAAATCAGGTTAGAATTTCATATGATATGAAATTATATTTGATTTTCACGTTTCACTTCATTTATGTTTTTTATCAATTCAAATAAATGATAAATCTCGTAGCAATTTTCCTTTTTGCTTCTTTTTTCGTCATGCATAGTTTTTGTGTACGTTTGAAGCGCATCGGAAGCTTAATTTCTTTATGAATGGTTGAAGAAAGAAAAAATAATACGAAGATTTTGCGACTCTGTATAATGTCAGAGTTCAGGGCTTGAGAATGCATGAATGGTACGTTCCGACAACGTAAATCCACGGATAGTAGATATCTGACCTATCTCTTTTTCTCTCTTTCTCTCTCTCTCTCGCTCTGTCCTCCTTTTTTCATGAAAGCGGGGCATAAGGGCTTGGCCGATAAATCGTTCACCGTGGTCATCCGGAAGATCGATAACTTCCGGTGAACGAAAGAAGAAGGACCACTACTACTGCACCAACCAGCAGATCATTCGACGTAAAAAGGGATGCAACGTCTCTCTCTCTCTTTCTCTCTATTTCTCCTCTTCTCCGGTCGATTCCTCGTCGTAAATTTCACGCGCGACATCGTTATATGATACGCCTGAAAAATACTCGAAGAGCATGATTCTCCACTCTGTTTTTTCCCCTTCAATTTCTCTCTTCTCCTTCATTTCCATCAATTCACATCATCCTTTGTCATTAGCGCCGAGGAGAAAACATCGATAGCTCGTATTTAGTTTAAAGCCACAAAATGTCAGAAGCACCGTGTCTTCACCTTCAAGAACTCATCCACTCTCTTTTATCCGCAAAATCCTCGAATCCCAACTCAAACACACAGTATTAAAAAAAAAATTGACGCTCCTTTAATCCACCATCAATTGTAAATAACCCTCACAAAAGTGGGGATTTACCAATCTCACGTTATCTAAAGCTCAGCGGATATTTTCCGCTCATCTTGTGTCTGTTACAGCGGCACAAGCGAAAATCCTCGGTCCTGAGGACGTTTACGTTAAGAAGGGTAGTACCATAAGCCTCACGTGCACAGTTAACGTACAGAGTACACCACCAAGCAGTGTCACGTGGCATCATGGGAGTGCCGTTGTAGATTTCGACAGTCCCAGGTATGATAACTGAATAATTAGTTTAAAAAAATTTAAGTTATTTATTTCAGAAGAGAAAAGCCAAAAGAAATGCTTCTGAATTAGATAATTCACTTGTTAATTTTTTTTCGTAGTGTTTGAGTTGATAAAAAGTTTTGGTTTAAATCATTTTTTTCATGAGTTATAACTTTCTGAATTTATGTACAAAGTATTTGAAACAAGAGTCAATGTTAAATTGAAAAATACGAAAGTATGTTTGATAATCCCAGCGTTCACCACAGGGGCGGTGTTTCCCTGGAAACTGAGAAGACAGAAGCTGGTACAACGAGTAAATTACTAGTAACGCAGGCAAGATCAAGCGACAGCGGAAATTATACCTGCATTCCAAGTAATGCAAATGCAGCAAGCGTAATGGTCCACGTGCTGAATGGTAAGTGGCTTCTTCTTCTATCCTCTCAAAATACTGAAAACCACTGAGAATTCCCGGTTTCTCAATTCCATTCTCCATCATCTTGCCTAACCTCCTGCTGACATCAAATCCAATGATCCTGAACGGAGAGAAGGAGAGAGAGGGCGATAGGTTGTAGAGGAAAAGGGAGGAATGAAGGAGAAGTGGTTGAGCTCGACTGACTTAATCTAACTCAATTTTATTATCCCTACTCTTCAGTCATTCTACCTAACTCTCTTCGGTTTGACAATAACCATCCCGACCTAATTCGAATTTATTCCTTGATAGAGGGTGAAAAATCAGTTTACTGGAGATTAAAGTAGGGTGGACTGCCCAAATTCCGAACACGTCCAAAAACCGAACGAACTGAATATTTCTGCAATTATCTTCCAAGTCGGCTGATTTAATATTTCGATTTTTTTTTTTGAGAATTACATCACTGTAAATAACTTTCTGAACGATTCATTCATTTTTCCACTACTCCAGGCTCTAAAATAAGAATAAATGGCCGGAGCAGCGACTTTTCGGTAGAATTCAGTGATATACTATTGTATATTCATCGAGATACTTTCAGAAATTATATTGAATTATCAACCAGATAGTATTTTTTTTTCATTTGTTTAATTATTTCGAGGAGTACAAATTTCCAAATTAAATTATTAATTGCACACTAAAATACTCCAGACAAAAACTGCCATTACAGGTAATCTACCGTTGCCTGAATGTGGAGAAATTGATTACGAATTGTTTATTATCAATCTTAATTTATAATTGGAATGAAAAATTTCAATGATACAAGAATGTCAGGCATAGGATAGTGGAGGATGATATTCCACAACTTGCAGCGATGCAAAGCAAATATGAAAATTTCCGGATCACAACAAACTTCGATATACCAGCTTCCAGTTCACGTAGTATGTTCTAATGAACGACTTTCTCCAACGTCGAGTTCACCGCGATTTTCTCATTTTTTCCTGCATTATTTTTGAAATATCTCAAAAACCATGAGGATTCCAAAAATTCATAAAGAGACCGTTTTTGTAGCCCACAAAATTCGCTATTAAAAAGCTCTTTTCTGGATTTTCCCCAAACCCACGTTCCAAAGATATTCGCCAAAGAATCTCCAACGAAATTTTCAATTCTCCCTCTCCCCAACTTCCGTATAAATCTACTTCCTCATCAATTATTTAAATCCCCCCACACTCCGAACAGCCTTTTCATTTTATCACATCGATGACTCAATGTTATTGAGTCACATCATTTGAGGCGAGGAAAAAAGAAAAATGATAATATCCCAGTGACAAAAAAATATGACAAAGTGCGACTAAAACGATGTGGTTAACCCTCTATTGGGTCCATACTTCAAAATTTATTACACTACTGAAAGTCTAATCCCAATGTGCGTGGAAACGACACCATTGTAGTTTACCAAAAGCGTTATCGAAAAATTTCACGAACATATATAGCACTGTTATTGGTTAGTAGGGCTTTTTGAATGGCTGAAGGTATGTGTACGAGTTTTCAATGTTATATGCAATTCGTAATCGCGTTAATGCGCCAGATCCTACGTGGCAGAGCCCCACGGTCGAATAGCCGCTGGAGCCACACCCTCATACAGTCCTACAATATCATTCTCCCGCTATCCTACATTCAAAATCCAACACTGCGTATTTGCGTGGAGGAAGAGGAAAGGGGGGGGGGGTACTGGATGAGGAGGTTTATCGCGAAATAATTGAAATTTGCGGTCAATTTTGTAATGTAATCAGCTATGTTTGAAATAACGTCGATGGCCAATGTGGCGACACTGTGCAGTGGGACTAAATTAATTATGCAGACGAACTGTGTAGCATTAATTTTCATCTCGCTCGGATATCTACATTTTGCCCCACAGCCATAGTCCCATATCTCTTTCTCCAATTTTGGTTTGGGCTATTTTTAAAACTTCCTACTCCATTCTGACGTGTTCGCCTGCAGCAGCTCTTGTATCATTTCTAAAAAAAATACCAATGAGAATTTATACATATCTCTTTCTTTCTATTGAAATTTGATTTATGGATGCTCACGTACAGCCCGAATATTTGGATGATTCATAATAATAAATATTCATCTCGATATTGTATATCAAAATGTTGGTAATCATTATCATCATTGGTTACATTCACGTATTTATTATTAACAAATTTCAGTGGGATTCGTTAATTTTATTACGTTGAATGTTCGGTAAATTCCGGAATTTTCTCACGGTCATTTGTGAGATTTAAATTTTCGGTAATCAACATAGGCTCCATGAACAGGTAGCTCATCAGCATAATTTTTGTTGATGAAAAATAAATCAGAAGGCCATTTAAATTGAATTAATGGGCGAGTATAGTATGGAAATTTATCAAACTAATTCGACCGTCATTTTTTGCTTTTTGATGATCAACTCTTCTCAAATTGTGTACGAACTGTTATTTGATTTTCGCACTTTTTTTCACCCGTTTCGTTTTTTCCGATTAATAACCGATGGCTTGTGTATTCAAAAAATTATAAATTTTCGAGTTGATTGCATTGTTGATTGTGTATTCTCTCACGCTCACTGGCATTTCAATGTTTCCGTACTTCTACGCCTATTCGTGAGTGTCCAATGCATTTGGGTAGATTGCATTACATTAGTTCGTATATGTTCACATAACGTCAGTATCAATGTGAGACATTGAGAATTAACGGGTGGTAATTATACAGTGAGTGTATGCGGTTACTATTATATAACTTGAAACAGCGACGATGATGTCTACACGCAAATTTCTATACACAGAGTAGAAATGGGAGGATAGTTGCGATCGGTTAGCTAACGAGATACTAAATTATCCATGACGTTGGGGTGTTTGGTAATAGATCAAAAGCGATCATGATGCGTTACGCGGTCGATATCGCAAGAGGTATATCAGCATCCGCACTATGTACTGTTATTGACTGGTAAGGTAAAAGGGATGAGGTGAAATGAAAATACGCGAGAGAGAGAGAGGTGGAGGAGGCTATGATTTAACGAGGCACACAGGTGCACACGCTTCAATCTCGAGATTGTCAAAACTTACTAACGAGGCATCACGTTGCTTGATGAACGTACTAAACTTTGCCTTTAATAACTTGCAATGTTTTTTTTATTGGAGATAATTATTATTTCAAAGTTTTCAGTTTCAATTAATCTAGCAATTAAACGAAGCATCTGAGGGAAACGGTGAAATTTTTGTTTGGAAGCTTTTTGTAGAGGAAAATCAGAGGTACAAAAAAGGGCTTTACCAAAAATTCGCTGTTTCCATTGAATTCAGAGATATTCAATAAAAACTGGGAATTATTCAGTGAAGTAGTGAAAGGTTCATGCATTGAAAAATTTGGGATACATTCATTTGGAAATAGTCGTATTCGACGGTCGCATCATTTAGTTGCGTGATAAGTGCGCATGCGCAAGTTACTAAAATTGTCACTATGAAATTCAAAAATATAATGGGAAACAGAGCTAGGTATGGTTGAATTGCTCACAAATTCTCAATTTCTCCACATCATGTGGCTGAAAAAATTAATAACTGAGGGGAAGGTGGGGTAAAATGGACACATCCTAGTTTTGATGTTATATATTATGAAAATCGCAAGAAATCGAGGGAAATATCAAAGATAGGTTTATTTTG
>JABSMS010039838.1:0-24378 GCA_018902275.1 Aleiodes sp. PSUC_FEM 10030003
AAATATTTTTAAAAAATCGTAATATTTTCATATTCCAAATTTCAGTGGGAAAGAATATATTAAAAAAAAATATGGTTCCCGGAAGTTTGAACAATCTTCATTATTTATTTAAAGGAGGGAATGTTAAAAAAATAAAGTTATATACTGCAGAATGTAATGTCAGTAATGCTGACTACCCATGAAATTTTCCAAATTCTTCTGACGTGATTTAATTAACAATTTTGACTAATAAAAATCTCAGAATGTAGCGTGATCAGTACGAAACTCTTAATGGGACTTGAATTACCTTAATGGATCTGGATCGAATCGTCAATAACGCAAATAACGTGAGAATTATTGTGACATCAGCCAATGATTCTCAGGTTAATTTTAGACTCGGTGTAATTTACAGAGAGACTGAAGAGGCCAATGAGATCATTTGACGAAAATTCTTTGTAAATAAAGAAAAAACATGAGAAAAAAGAAAGATTTCTCGCAGTGGGAGGATTAAAACGACACGAGATATTTCGAGAAATGTTGTAAGGGGAGAATGAGAGGTCGAGAGTGTGTGTTCGGGTCATCTCACGTAGAATTACCCGTCGTGTATTGCACCCACGCCATTTACCCTCTTTACTCGGCAGTTTGCCAGAAGCACGTTCAAATATTTCGTAGACATAATGTTGAATCCTTAAAAAAAAATTGTTTATTATTCAATTAGAGAATTTTGAGTGGTGATGAAGTCGGATTTTTGAATTTTCATAATGGCAGTAGAAAGAGCGGGAAATTTCTGCTGAAAACCGATGTAATACAATCAATTTTGTTTCAATGCACTGCTAGAAAATTATCGTTGAAAATTCAACGATAAAATATTGGTTCTAGAAGTCTATTTTCGCGGAAAAAAAATTCCCCCATTCAATAATTTTCCCGGAAACTCTTCAATAATTTACCGGGAGGAAATTTCTTAAATAAACTTATTGCTCAATTTATTTTTCTAATTATGTGATTTAGGAACATGAGAAAAAAAATCATTCACTTTCATAATTTTAATCTATTAATATTTTTTTGACATTATTAAAAGGGAAGTTTTTCCGGGGAATTTTTTTCGGTGAAATTTTCTCCGGGGAAAAGCATTCCGGATACCGAAATATCGAAATATTGAACAAACTTCAATTAACTTGAAATTTCACGGAATTTATCGTTCGAAAATTCATTCAGTATGAAAATATTGAAATAAAATTTTAAATTCAATGGCAAATTTCAATTAAATTATCATTTTTTGTACACATTTGAATTGGATTATTTAGTGAATAACTGGAATTTATTTTTATTCGAAAATTAACATTCTTACCGAATCTTGAAAATCATATTATCGAATTTTCCATGAAAAATTAAATTCCAGTGTTAATTCCGTCTTAACCAGAATTAAAATAACTTCTGTTACAATTTAACGGCAATATTGATATCGAATTTTCAATTTTCTCGTAACAGTGCAGTTCTCAAGTCAGCGCGAAAATGATAAATGATTTAAAAAATTATTGTAGCGTTTTTAAGCGGAAATTTCCGACTCTTTCAAATGAACTTTTCAAATCCCAAAATTCCGTTTTTATTGTTCATCAAATGCTCAGAAAAATAATGGGTAAGACGAAGGCCACGGCGCTCCTATCAAGAAGTCTTTGGAGACTCCGATTCCTCCTGAATCGAGAGGGAAAGAGGGGAAAAGAAAGAGAGAAGGTCTCAAACAAGCCTATTAACCTCGACATCCGCAATGCGAAGCGTGTCCGCGGGCCGTAGGCGTGGATTCTCGAGGCGTTTTACTGATCGTGATCTGTGCGCACCTCTCTTTGCCACGAAGTAAAGAGGATTTTATCCTCTCCTCATCCCTCGCAACTACACTTTTTTTGTCTGAGTCGCGCGCGAATTTCACTGATCAGTTTGATTCCATTTTTCTTGCGTGGGTGAGCCGAGATCAAAAAGCGCAAACACACTGGCACATTGCCAGGATAGTCTCACGTACGTGTGGGTGTCTGACCGGGCCGATTGAGTGACCCAAGCCTCTGACCTCTCTCAAAATAGGATTCCCCATCTTTCTTCACTGGCATCTTTCTCTCCTTTTGTTTATTCCTTTCACTTCATCAAAATTTACACGGCTGTTTCACATCAATTCTCGAATAGTCCACAGCACTAACGATTTCATTTGCAAAAGTCTCTCTCCTCGCTTATTTTATTACTTGTTGTTCTCAAATAATAATCCATAGAGTGGAGATGAAGTGAATGTGCGTTAGCCAAGAGTTGAATTATTTCATAATTTTCATGATTATTTTCGAAAAGCTTCTAATATTTATGATGAAAGAATAATAAAAAAATGCCAAAGAATAGAGATAAAATTACGAAAACAGTTATGAAATTATAAAAGATGTGTTTGCCCCACGTCTGATCCCCCCGGGAGCAGAAAGTATATACCTAAGGATAAGAAATTATAACGTGGGCTGGGTCGTGCGCGGAAACCTTCGAACATTCAACGCACACAGACGGGTAGGTAGTTCCATTAAGATGCAAATGCACTAATAATTCCCCGAGCGGGTCGCTTGTCGCCCTGGTCTCGTACTCACCGTCTTCAGAGATATACTCACCATCCACTCTCACCCAAACTACACCCCTGATGCTAACTCGATCTCGATTCACTCTATCTTCATATACACGTATATATATACACCAACATAATGTTTGACCATAAGAATTTACCATTTTCCAATTCCCCCCGCGTATTTTTTTCATCGTTTTTTTCCCACGTATCCTCTCATTGGCGCCTACGCCCCATGAATTAATTACTGTCCAAGCGATTTAATTGCCAGAGAATTCTCCATTTGGAGACCGATCGAGTATGTCCATACTGGCTTTGGAGAGAAGTCGGAGGATATCGCGTGTGTCGTATCTAAAACAGCACTACCCTAGGTGGATCTCAGCCGTGAGTTTAGCACCCGAGGATGGTAATTGAGGTATATCCATGCAAACATCTTCAGGGAGAAAGGATAAATAAAATAAAGGAGTGAGGAGAATAAAAATCAGTATAAATTGCGAAAAGTTTGCGGATGAGTCTTAACGAACTTTAATTATGTTTTATCCGACTTCGATATTAATTCATAAATAATTGGAATTCAGGCTTTTTGGTCACATATATTGATTACTAAAATCGGAAATTCAAAATTAATGTGTACATTGAATTTCAAATGTAATTTTTATTCTAGTTAACAAATTGTCTTTGAAATTTCATTTTTCATAAAAAATTCAAGGACAATGTCATTTTTGAGATTCAATAAATATTGAAATTCTGACGAGTTACCTGAATTTTCAGAGACAAATTAAAAATTAAATAATATCTGAAATTTTCATGAATTGCCAAAAATTTCATTTGTTCACTGAATGATCCAATTAAAATGTGGATTATCCCGCGGATCAATAAAATACAAAAATCCATAATTTCCTGGAAATTTGATCAATCATTTGCAATGAAATTTCGAATCTTATTTGAATATTTTCATAATGAAATTGTTAATGAATTTTTAAGAAAAAAAAATTCGCGGAATTTCAAGTGAACTGAAGTTTACTAAATATTTCGATATTTTTTCGTTGAATTTTAAATAATAATTTTCTAGCAGTGAATATTCCCAAAGAATCTGTTCGAAAATTCAGAAGTAGGATAATGAACATCATGAGAAATCACATTGATAGACTAAAAATTAAACATGATCCATCAATAAAAAAAAGTGGAAACATTTCTGAAACTGAATCAAGATATTATGGTCGCAAGAGCAGACAAAGGTCAGATCACAGTCATCTTCAACAAAACAAATTATGTAAACTCGGAATTGAAGATGTGGGAAGATAGAACAACTTATTTTCCTGTTGATGACAGAAGTGAGAGAAGCGAAAAAATTAATAACAATTGGATTGCTTCAGAAAAAAATACATTACCGATTTAACGAGAGATTATATAAAATAATCAGTATCACACCGAGATTATATTTATTACCAAAAATTCACAAACAAAATTCATAATTTCGCTCAATAGGATTATTCATCAAATAAAACGAAGCTTTCACCAAAATGATTGAATTCGAATTATTCATGAATCTTAATGAAGTTTATGGATTTTTTTGATTGTGATGATTTCATTGGAGAGATTATTTATTTAAAATCATTATTTAAATTCAACATAAAAATATTGAAATATTATTCAACAAAATTCAATTAACATGAAATTTCATAAAATTAATCTCTTAAAAATTCATTTGTTATAAAAATATTCAAATAAAATTGGAAATTTCATCGCGATTCGTCAAATTTCTATCACATTCTTACTTTTTCATACATCTTTGAAGTGGAATATTCAATAAACAAACTCAAATGTTTTTTATCGATTAATAGAAAATTCAAGTTCATATTATTTAATATTCCAATTCAATCGTATTTGGAAATTCAGATTGCTTGTTTCAATCTCAATGCTCAATGAATTTTTAAAATCGAATAGTTTTTGAATTTCCACTCAAAAATAAAATTTCAAAGATAATTTTGTCTCAACAAGAATTAAAATTGAGATTTTCAAATTTACCGTAAATATTTATATTGAATTTTCAATATTTTCAAACAGTAACAATCGATATCAATCCAATACTTTTTGAGAAACTGAGAAAAATGGTAACTGACTAAATAAATTGTGTATTGGATCGTATAATAGTGTTTTCCAGCTCAAATTTCCGGAACTCTCCACCAAAAATAACAGAAATCAGAAACTCCATCAACTTCATTATCTCTCGAAAACAAAGTTTCCAAGCTTACTTCAACCGAATGAATTTCTCTATTAGCTTCCACACAGTTAAAAATAATTGGAAGCGACAGACATAAACATAATTTCAAAAGGTACATAAATAACGTCTATACCCGCGTGAAAAGAAAAGAAAATATAATCCAATCGATTCTCACGTGAATTGAAACAACTCTGTACCCTGCGTAGTATAAAACTAAATAAAAACATACTTTTAACTTAATGACACTGTTAACCGCGTGAATATAACTAATGATTTCAATGTGTGGATTTAATGCGAGCGATAGTGCGTATTATAGCCACCGATTCCTAAGGCTATCGCTGAGTTAAATCGGGTAAAGCAATATTGCTTATTTCCATCTACGAAATGTATATATTCTTTGAATAAATGAGGGTAGACAGTTTATAAGTATAATTTTCATTAATTCTTCGTTTTTCTTATTCTTTGTGAACTGGAAATTTTAGTACCACTGTGTCACACTAATGGGTGGATACTAGTCGCGTCCAGTCAGCACCTGACTCGTATTTCCATGGATATCTAATTACAAAGACACGGAATAGTGGATGTGTTAAGTATACAGATGCCCTCACGTTCGTGGTACTATGTCCTAGTGACGCTTCAACAGCTTCAAGATGGATATTTAATGTTTCCAAATGACTGTAACGTATTTTCCATTCGTGCCTGTTGTGTGTCGTAACGCAGTCTCCCAGGGGTTAGAGGTGAATTTTTATGTATTCAGATGATTTTACCCATTCGAATTCTCAGGTAAAAGTTTCTCATTCAAATAAAATGAAGGAGAATTTATTTGATTTTTCTATTGGCAAAAAAATTGTTTCATTCGCATAATATCAGTCTTCACCGAAGAAAAAAAAATAATCACTGCACATGTCTCGTGTGTTGCATTTTAAATTCACAAAGTGAAACACATGGTAAAATGCCAAGTGGATGCATCTCGCAAGTGAAGTGCAAGATTTTATCTTGGGCCCTGTGATATTTACTGGGTGGAACGATCAGTTCGGTCGCAGATTAATGGGACGATCGGTAATGAACGCACAGTGGTTTGTCCGGGTGCGTGCGCGAATACGATCATCCAGATGAGCGGTCCCACAAATCCTCCGCAAGGCAGAAAAGAAGAGGGGGCAAAATAAAATAAAAAGTGGCCAGCCATATTGCCTCGAGCAACATCTATCTCTCCTTCCTTCTCATCTTTAATCTTGAGTATATGGGAAGAGGTGTTATCAATTGGCTGGCGGGCTGTGCAGAGTGTAACACTATGGATCCACATCCATACCCACGCGTTTTGTGTGGAGCAATATGCTTTACACTTTAAGTGCCATAAGATGGACCCAACGTGAAGAATCGTGGTGTGTCAGAGTATGGGGACATCTCATGGACCAGGGCACATTCGTTCCAATCTAGCCGTCTCGAGGTAATAAATATGCCGACGCTGGCTGATATAATGTCGGGCGTGGGCCGCTACCACACTGGAATCAGTCGTCGGCTGCTGCTTGATTTACGCCATATGCCTTTGATGCATCTCCCTCAAGGTGGTGGTTTGGTTGTGATGCTCTGGGTATCAAGACTTTTACATTTGCTGAGACTAAAATAATCGTAGGATCATTCAACTCGGAATTCCATGTTGAGTAATTCTTCATTATGTCATGATTATTTTTTCCCCTTTGATATTATCTTGAGGCAGGTTGTGCGCGGGGACTGAATATTTTGTTGGGAAAATCATCTTTCCTAATGCTCTGAGGAGCCAATAAATCGACATGGATTCCTCATTTAACTACGCTATTATTCTAAATCGTCAACTTGACGAGAGATTCATCTCTGCAATTAGCATTTTGATATGTTAGCTTGGAGAGACTCGTTTTATAAACTTATCGATATGCCAATCTATACACTGAGCGTTGGGATAGTAACCCGAAGGGGCCCCGCATTCGGTATAGATGTATTCGTATAGTGCAGTTGAGAGTATATATAGTATAATAGGCATCCTAAGGCAAAATACCTCTTGTGTGTGCACCGGTCGTTCGACAAATGGCCGTGGCCATGCTATAAACAAGCCATGCAATTAAGTGAGCAGGTTAATTAATGTGGACCAACCAGACTAGGCTAAGGAAGTTGCTCTCTTATAATCCCCCAACTACCCACCAGTATTCCCATTTAGCCAACTTCTTTTCCGCCATTCTCCTCTTCCTCGTTTGGTGACGGTATTAAAGAACTCTTGTGAATTATCCCTCCTTCCTCCCTCTGTGTCTCCCGCTCTCCTCTATTACACATAACTGAAGGCCGCAGGTGCTTTGCATCCTGCATGCGTGGCCTGAGTACTTCGAACTCCACCTTCTCTTCGAATGGGCCCCCCGATCTCTTACATTCTCTCCAACTTCACAGACCTCACAGAATGGAGATACTTTTTAACTTCTCTCACCATATAAATTCAATTAAAACCAGTTACATTTGTGTTGAAAAAAAATGTATGTATAAACGGAGTTTTATACCGGGGTCCAACATCCTTTCAGGTGGCAAATCGGTCAAACAATTTTCTTCTTTTTGCTTGAGTTTTTTTAATTCTTTTCGTTTCATTTAGTTTCTTATTCCTCAAGTCTCTCAAGTGTTGCCCTGACGAAATCCCAACTTCGAGTTTTGTATCGGAGGCTGGATATCATTTACGTGGGAATGCCAGAGAGTTATTACGCATTTCGTGTGGCCAGCGAGGCGTGTGTGCTTTTGACATTTTGACATTACGCACTTGTGCCTGTCACCGTTACTGAAAACCTACTTCACCTTAAAATCTATAATTTTTTATTCATCGATTAAATTTATTCATGAGATGGAGGAAAAAGTCATTCCTCTAACCTCATTATTCCGCTAAATTCTGTCGAGTGAACCAGTTAAATGCCCCGGAGATATTGCCAAGTTTAATGGGCCCAGGAGGTACTGGGTCCGAGCTATCACGTAATGCCTTTAATAAGTTTGGTAGGCCCTTTGGGCTTATTGGTTTGCATGCTTCTGCAAATCGTTTTGCTACTGGTTCATCGTTATGCTGTGCATGGATACCACTGCGCATTTGACCACCGTGAGTGCTTTGTCCTCCTCTTACATGATATCCCCGTCCTCTACACTAACTTCATAATTATGAAGCCATCTCCATTTTGACGAGACAAAACTCCGGGGAATTCTGCACAGCGCATTCTTCTTTTTCGTGCTTACCTGCAGAATTGACTGAGTCGAGTTCATTGTGCGAATATCTCGGGTATGATGAGATCCGTGGTTTCACGCTTCGCCAGCGTTCATAGTTTTTTTGTACCCTAGACTCGCTGAAAATAAAGGCACAAGAAATAGGATCATAATATCGAACCGCTCATAACTCTGGCATGCTGTGAGGCAACTTGCCGTTATTTACGAGAATTTGACGTGAATTTATGTCACTTTTTTTTCTCTCTCCATCTACATTGTAATCTACTGCGTTTTCATATCCATCGTATGTGAAAATTATTGAGGTATTAGTGGGTGTATTTGAAACACGCTAACGTAGTGCTCAGTGAGAGGAATGGAGAGAGTCCAAGCTCCACTTGGCTAGTGACCAATCATCTCATTACCCATGGGTAAAAACATCATGTATAGCGTGGATTTTTGACCTAAACGATAATCCACTTCTCCGCGGTTTGTAAATACAGCTACCTCAGCTACGCGATTTGCCTCGTTAACCTCTTAACTCTTCTACTATCCAATTAAGGTATATATTCATCTATAATTAAAATAATCTGCAGTGCATACTGTCACGTTACAAACTGTGTAGTACTCAGTGATTAATAAATTCTCAAGAAATTATGTGTCGAACGTGCAAGTTTATTATTCATTGAATTGAAAATACATCATAAACTCTGTAATCTTCTGAAATATATTAATTTTCAATTTATTTTTTCTCTCTAACTCTTCAATGATGCAAATCTGCATCTTTGCGGTCTGCGGTGAAATATAATCAGATTCTCTGGCTTCAACTTCGTACAATCCCGGGTATTAGTGTCAGTTAGTGTCATCCGATCCTCATTTGAAGCTTAAAAAATTTCGAATTACTATGGATGTAGGGTAGAGGAAGAAAGAAGCGAAGAACCATTGCTCCTTTTCATGTTGATGCAGCAGTAAAGTTCCACTCCGGGAAGACGAAAAAAAAGACAGTATTCATGGAATATAAGAAGGTAGTAAAAGACACGGTCTATGGCCACTCACCTCGTAGCATAAAGGGGACGACATTAGAGGCACATTAGCAGATGAGGCTCGTTGTCCAGCTGGTATAAGCGTTTTATATCTATACCCAACATAATCAAATTCAAATTCTACGGAAGATCTTCCGAGTAAAACCACATCAGTAGCTCTGTACCGATCCCGATCCACTTGAGTTGAACGAAATTTCCTAGCTTTTTACAATCGCCTCTGAAAATTAACATAATCCGTCACATCCATAACAAGAATCAGACGATAGAATAATAGTAAAAAAAAGGTAAGTGGAGGAAGATGGAGAGTCTCATATAGCTCCAAGTTCAACAGCTGTTGGCCGGAAAGAAGTTTCTGGCTTTGTAGAAAGGACGCATAAAGCGCAGTAACACACAG
Source organism: Aleiodes sp. PSUC_FEM 10030003 (assembly GCA_018902275.1). Lineage (NCBI taxonomy): Eukaryota > Metazoa > Arthropoda > Insecta > Hymenoptera > Braconidae > Aleiodes > Aleiodes sp. PSUC_FEM 10030003. The sequence continues at coordinate 9,420 of JABSMS010039838.1, forward strand.
TTGGAGGTCTTTCATTTTGATGGTTAGACTTTTCCACCAGTCTTCTCTAACAGTGTGCTACTCAATCCGGAAATTATCCTACCAATTGCGCTGGGTAGACTCATCACTTGAATGTTTTGTAGCTACTTCAGGTAAATCAAGGAAATGTAGTTGTCCCCCCGTTGACGTTGCACAGAATCCTTCAACCTTGAGCTCAATGAACACTGGAGGACACAACGTTGGCTCCTTGACAAACCTCTTGTTTCGCATGGTGACGTTCCACTCGTGAATGGCAAACTTGTTTTACTGGCAAACATCACCGTGCCTTTTTACCCCTTCTCTCTTTTACTACTGGGTAATAGACGTGACTATCGGATTCTCATTGAAAGGATGAAAAAGTCTTTGAGGATGTGCGTCTTCTTTTGTTTTTTTCCTTTTGCCAGTAATTTCATGCATCCACTTGACTTTCTCGGACCTATATAGCTGCCAGCTGTGCTTTGTCATGAGAGGTCCTCAATTATCGGCACAAATAACTGGACATTATGGATTACTCTAGCTGCTTGAGCATTAGTTGATTACTATTTTTTTGTTTCTTTTTAACCGTGTTATAAATGTTTTGTTGCAGAACCGTGGCAACCTGGCGGACGGCCCAGAGCGTGACTCCCCTGGGAGCTGTGGGGGTGTTGGCAGTGGTGGCCGCAGACCCCTCATCTCCATCATCGAACACCTACGTGAAACTAAGAGCAAACTCTACAATGGTGAGTTCGAAATTATGTCAATTAATTATCCAATTTGTACGTCACGTCTTCGAGATAATTTAACCTGAATATATAATAATTCACAGCACGTTGCAGCTGATTAAAGGTCTCTGATGAAAGTAGGTAATACCTGCACTTTATCAAGAATTTTCTCCGATCTTAATTTCTTCCTGAGATACATTTCATTGAGTCACATAAGTTTGAAATTAAACAAATTTTAATGTTACAACTGTACTGAATGAATTCTACGCAATTTCCAACCAACTAGACGTATACCTTCCGCAAGTTGAATCACGCGGTCATCTCAATGGGAGATCATTAGATAGGATCCGCGAGGCAATGCCCAAGTAACTCCGTTGTGCATAAGAACGGATATATCCAGCTGGCTGTGATGCTCCATAAATCCTACGACATTCAGTAACATAGAGACGCACAATTATGCGACGAGTATAAGGATTATTGTTACGCCCGCCGAGTTTCCTATCTCAACATGCTGCATTTATAACTATCCATAAATATCATACAGCCAGATTATTCCCCCCGAGATTATTACGAATAGCAGAAAAAGAAAATCACTTACATTCCGAATACCGATGAATTTCATGAAATGTTAATGAAAGAATTGATAAAATCCATTCATAAAAATTAAACGTATTAAATTTCCTCGTGACTGCTAGGCATATATAATGGTTACATTAGAGCCGCAGACAGGAAACCGGAATGGTTCTTAAAATGAAAATGATCGGTATAATGTAGCAAAGTAATACAATTATAGTTGGGGTTTGTAATCGCCGTGAATCACGGTAGCGATGTAAAGTATGGCCGATGAAATTAATTGTGGCCTCACGTTCCTATGGATTTACTTTTAGAAGAATTAAATATTTTTTTTATTTTCACGTGAGGGCACATATAACACTAAGAGGGCGGTTGAAGGAATGAGATAGAGGGGGTTGAAGAATGTTAGATATAGTAGATGCGTTGAAGGTTGAACGAGGAAAGAATTAAAGTTGCTTTTTTTTTAGCTACGCGATATTACCACACGGTATGTGCCCGCACTAGCGCGAGTTGAGGATGCGCGCATGCACAATTTATAATGCAATTAGAGCCTTCGGGATAGTAGCATACGAATTTATGGCGGGAGTAGGATTCAACCGAGAGATTAAACGAATGGTCTTATATACTTGTATATAGGATTTTAGAGTAGCCTCTATCTCTCTTGGCTCTTCCTACAGTTCACTACAAATGAGTTATATTCGTTGCCCCGTACTCTCTCCACTTGTTGCAGTAGCTCCGATGCATTATTTATTGTATTTGTGAGCTTTTCATTATTCCACATGAACGAACTAGTTTTCATTTTCTCAATCAACTCAACGTATTCTGTTTCTTAAAATGGAGTTAGTTTATTTTTAAAATAAATTTATACTATGAATTCATTCATTGAGAATTATTCCATTGTAAATTGAATACAACGGAGGGAAAAAGGTTTTTGATAGAATATAATTCAAACTATTGTTGCATTCTATTACAATGAAGAAAGACTTTTTCTTAATTATTTTTAAATTCGTTTTATTATTCATTTACCATTTGAAACATCACACAGGGGCGCCTCTATCATTACGCGCAATAACTTACGTCGGTGTTACGATGCTAATGAGAATTCCACCGTGTTATTTACCGCGCGGTGAACTTTTATTCCCAATATATGAGGACAGAGAGAGAAAAGCATCGTACGCAATACGATTAATTTAATACTGCGTTTATTGAAGGAATTAAAAATAAAAAAGTATATATTATTACATTGTGCCGATTGAATTGAATTCAGTACTTTATGTGTCAGCGGATAGATGAATTGATGGGTGTATCAAAAGCCTCATTTTATACAATTGAATATTTTCGATTTGAAATTAATTTCCACCTCGTCCTACTCATGTATCATAATTTCATTGTACCAGACATTAATAACAATGGAATAATTCTCAATGAAGATTCTCAAATTGATTGTAGTTGCTCATCGAATTGTTCGGAACAATTTCAAATTTTAATTAACGACTTTATGATTAAACCGGGAAGTGAATCAGGTCTCACTTCGTCAATTTTAACATATTAAATGTTGGATTTAACGAGAGTAGAGGTAAACAGGGGGCGCCAGGTGACGCCAAGGCATCCTCGTCGTTAATCCGGTCCGTGACTGCAATTAATTGTAACGTGACAAATCGCGAGAAGCCGCGCGCACATTTGCCGACGGTGGAGAGGTGAATCTTTGCCGCCAGATCCACACACACACATGGACACACGGATTGAACTGCAAACAAAACTATACAGTATCATTTCTTCTTTCTCTCTCATCTACTTGTTTATAATGTTGCTCTCGCGTGTACCGCAATACACAACGCGGCGCGTTTGTTCTTTTCCCAAGTGGGTGATCGCGGCTTCCCTTGTATTTTCTCAAACACACTTGCACCTACCACACTACTATGCCTCATTACACATTGTCTACCTCGCTCATGGTTTTATACAGCTCAGCAAACAAAAAAAATCATGGCGGAGAGCTCCACAACACAATCAAGAAGGCATTCTTGGGTTTATCGGGAGCGAGAACGAAATATTGGTAGCCCTATAGTGCTCCTTCATACACCAACACTCGAGACCGAAAGATAGATAGCGGAATGGAGGAATTGTGTTTGTGTGTGACGCAAGTGTGCTCCAGTTACCTGTCGGGATGTATGTACCGGGAGTAAGAAAGGTAGAGATGAGCTTTGACCTCGGACGTACACGCTTCGTAGACTCCTCATGGTTCTCAATTGAATTTTCGCCGAAAGGAATTCATCTGGCTAGATTTACAAATTAAATTTAATTTAAAAATATATTATTTCAATTTCAAATGTCCAGGTTTTTCATGGAATTGATTTGGTTTAACTCAGGGTAAAAGAAGTGGGTCGATTTTTTCGGAATTTAATGAAATTCTGAGGATAATTGCTGTTTTGAATTTATCTCTGTTTTTCTTCTCATCGCGACGATCAATAAAAGAAAATGAGCTGTCAATAGCTTCTTTTTTTCTTGTGACTTAGGAACTTTGCGAAATTCGCTTCACGTAGGAATTAGTGATTTATGCGATTTAATGGAAAGACGGAGAAAATAAAGAGTTTCTCGGAGGAAACTCACGTGTTTGTGTACTTGACGAGTTTTCATTAGACTTGAAAATAAAAAGAAACAAAATAAAGAAATGAAGGAAGCTTGTTAGTAGATAATTGATTGGTGGCTGGTTTTTTAAAATGTAATAGGGAGATGAAAATTTTTCCAATTGGCTATCCTGTGGATTGATCTGAAGTGGTACATAATCGAGTGGAAGGCAATTAGGTTTCTTGCGCCCGAATGATGAGGAGACGATACACATTTCTGAGAACCACTGAGTACCAGCCGCCGGCTGTACTCTTGGAGATCGGCGAGATATTAGAAAGTCCTGGGCAAAAAAAATAAACATGAGGAAGAGAAAGAGAGAGAAGAGGAGAGAAAACAGAACAGAGAATTGGCTGATGTACAAAGCTCCTCTCCTTGTTCTCTGCTTCTCTCCTTGCGTCGCGGGCGTGAATCTCTTGAGCCCCTATGCTACTACAAGTTACCAAAGGAGTTGCATAGTCCTCTCCCTACTCCAGTGGAACCACCGTTAATCGCAAACGTAATTACGATAATCGTTCGTTGATTGCCCCGCGGATGTGCCTTCTGCACTTTCATTCGACCTGTTCCCAGTACACTCACGTGAAAACAAAGACCCTCACAGTCCTTCCGTAAGATAGTGATTCATTTCAGGTTAGAACATAAATTTACAACGTGAGGAAATACTTTTTCAATCGTTGGGTATTTATTTGCTTATTCGCTTTACAAAGTGCTTTGCAATTCATTCTGAAATGTGGCGTAACATGGGAGAAAAATGGGGTGAAATTGAGGAAACTTCATCCAGAAAAAGAGGCTTGCTTCAAGTTTTTTTGCAAGGCATAACTGGCATTGAGATTGTAATTTATCACGCAGGAGATAAGATGAAGTTGTATTATTAAGTAATTATAATATAGTATCATGGTCTGATAATATAGTTTATAAAATATCATTATGTGCACCATATGATGAGAAAGAAGGAACGTTACGTAATAAACGAGCAATACGAAACAATGAAATAACGTAAAACAGTTGGAGGGTGAAAATCAAATTTTGAAGAATCATTGACTGAATGGATTGAATTGAATTGCGTTTTTTAGGCTTCGAGTCTTGATTGAAATGAAACAAATTTCATTTTTAAAAATAAGTTCGTTTTAGAGTTCAAGTGGCGTCAAAACTATGCGCATTCATTAGAGATGTTTTCAAGCTTGATTCAAGTATTTTTCCAATCTGAATCAAGCATTTTTGCGGCTCGAAATAAGTTTTATTTAATCTCAAATAAAGAATTTTTTTCTGCGTGTTTTGTAGGAAGAATTTTGTCAATACTTTCGCGAAGAACACCTAATTTTAATTGTTTTTGTTGACGAGTCGTCTTTTTTTCTAATTTACTAGAAAAAAAACTATTTTTTAGTTTTCATCATTACATCGCGTCAAGATGAGTCGTAAGCGCAATTAGAAATTATTTCCGATAGATTTCACTCACGATGAATCAATTTTAGAGAAGCTTGACGGGCCCACAGTGAATTTTATCAAAACCCGTTTTGTCACTTTATCTTTCTCGATTTTCTTTAAAAATTGACTTCTCATTAGTGAAATCGATGAGAAATGTTCTCAGCTTCAATTCGAGATCAATCCCAACGTGATATGATTACTATAACCGGAGATATCCTCGAAAAACGGAAAATGAGAAGTTATCCTTCGACATTTACATAAAACAGGAAAAAAATCTCAAGAAAAAGGAAAAAATCTATTTCACCCCGTTCAAGCCATGTACGTATTCCCGAATAATTTATCAAAATGCTATCACCTCGACGAAAAATTAAATGCCTGATTTTTTCCAACTAATTTACTACTCTCATCCATATTCCGAATGTTTGCCAACTCCAGCGATAATTATTCTCTCCGCAAATATATTTATTTAATTTAAATACGTCATCTATATTATCTCAACTCAACTCTAATTATACAATTTGATTGCAATGAATTTCATTAACTCCAAATAAGCTTATCCACGTGCATAAAGAATTCTCCGATTAGTGAATATTGAAAAAGAAAAAACTTCATTGAAATGATACGAAATTAATTTAAATGCGCAATGTAATGAAAAAGTTAGTGAGCCTATTAATAATTGAGAACGAAAATTTTATTATTTTATTTGAATTAGTATTTGTAAATTTTTGGATATGAATGGAATAAATTTAATGACTTACCAATACATCACAGTATGTAATTAAAAAATTGCAATTTCAATTCGGTACCAATCGAATGAATCCGTAATAATCATTCAATCTCATGATAACGATGTGTTTTTTGTTTGCCAGCAAATAATCTTATTTTGGAAAAACTCGTTTTTCATGTAGCTCGGATTAAAGTGCATATGAAGGGTGTGAGGCAGAGATCAGAGGGCGTGGCTGATCGATCGTGAATAAGGATCTTCCTCGATCATCGTGAATATCTCTTCTCCTCTTTTATTACTTGCGTTTTTTTTTCATCGATTCCTTCATTTTTCAATGCGGTAGAGCCGTTGTGTAGTAGTCGTTACGTTTCTTATTACAAAACCGGGTTTTCATGATATATCTTACGTACACTGTTGCAAATTCATCTAACTCAGAAAAGCAAGTCTGTGATTATAACTGCGAGGTTAAATTTATTCAAATTCAATGAAGTTTATGCAAATTTAATAAATTTCAATGAAATAATCATTGTAATAAGAAGTATGATGATGAAGGAGTTGAAACTTTTCGACATTTCATTAACTTTATTAATTTACTAGACTTCATTAGTGCATGAATGCGTGATGTCGCGTGCGACTGACCTTCTACAGCGCTGTAAACACATCACAACTTTAATTTCCGCATGAAAATTCCGTATATGCTATAAAATATATGGAAAAATATATCAAATAATATATGGATTCATACACAGAATTTTGCTATCTCGAAATATATTTGTAAATATATTTTACTGTATATTGGTAGAGTATATTTTGTGATATATTCGGGAATTATACTGAATTTGATATATTGGAAAAATATATGTTTTTATATATTTTTATGATATAATTTGATGTACAATTTGAAATATATGTATTAACGTGTTTCTGTCTGTACCGTCCAAGCAAAAAGTGAATGTCCAGTTTGAAAATCGTTGGAATTCCTTCTAGGGTTCATGAAAAATTGAGAAAAAAAATTTGAGTAATTACGGAGGTTCAATTAGAATATGAGGATTAGAATTTCATTGTTATAAATAATTTCAACTATTGTTTATTTAATCACTTCCAAATTTGGCAGTAATTTTTTTTTATAATTATGAAAATTAACGTTAAATTTTCATCAATCTCTCTGTAGATTAGAAATACCAACAGAAACACCTTAACAAATATGTTATGATATATTCGATACTATACTTCGGATAATATATTGCAAGTATAAAGATCGTAATCAATATATCAATTTTCATCATCTTTCAGAAGGACTGAATTATCTTTCCTCTTTTGTTGTGAAATAAACCATTTTTTCTACAAAATATCAGGCATCATATTAGCCATTTTTATTTGACTTCTCTGCACAAATTCCAGCAGAAGACAAAAAACAGTTGCGAAAGTAATTGAACATTGCTAATTTCCCAATAAGAAATGAACAGATGCCGAAATTTTTCTATTCAACAATGGCGTCATCGCGCTCACCTGAGTTTGCGAATATTGCCGTCGATGGCGCTGCGCGAGACACACGTATTTTTGCGATGAAGGAGCCAATAGAAAGCATCGAGCTTCAACAGAGTTAATTTCTCCGAATTAGCATAGAAATTATGGTTTTCCAAAGAATCTACCAATTCCATTAGATCCGAAGAGATAATTTCTCCTAATTCATCAAAAGCGAAATGGATAAGTTGATAAGAAAGCAATCATTCCCTGTTCACCTACATTACAATGAAAAATCGAGTTGTTAGAAAACATGATAATATCGTTGCTCCATTAACTTTTACCACAACATTTAAAGCCCAAAGAAACTCATTTGATTTACAACAAAGTTTTTCATTGGCAGTTGTACATTGAATCTGTACATTATAATCAGATAACAAGCTGTACCAGCAAAAAACAGAATGAAATATTAATTATTTACGTTGAATTCGACTTACAGGTCAGAGATTGGTTTTTGATCTTAATGAAAACAAACACGAAAGGAGTTGAATGAAATAAGAAATAATAATGTAACAAAATGAAGAAAAAAGAGAAATTATGTTGAATAAAAGAGTGGTGCTTGTAAACGAGAAAATGGAATGAGCGAGTTACCTTGTCCCGCGTTTATCTCATATTCCCGTGGCGGCAGCTCGACCATTAGTCGTTGTCAGGATACGTCCGGTCTTGGAGCACCTCCAGAATGAGAGAAAGAGAGAGATAGGATAACTCTGTGCCTTTCGACCTCCTGCCTTCTTTTTTAATAATTATTATTATTTTTTATCACGATTTGTTACTCCAAGAGAACAACATTGGGGGTGGCACATGACTTTATATATCCCAAGCATCGCCATTCTAGAATTTAACACAAAGGAAGACGTTATTGTAACGTGACCCGAACGCAAGGAGAATTAAGATATCGGACCGCGCTGACCGTCTGAATGGGATTATTAATACTTGCACGTCTGGCCAGCTTCTTTATTTTTTTACGAACTTTCTCACATACTCACACCTTCGAAACACGTTGAGGATTAAATTTTGCGGACAAACGCCCACAGGCGATTTTTTTTTCGTTGGGGGGACATCAACACTTTGAGGAATTCTGTTTCGAATGTTAAGGAAGTTGATGAAATTTTGAAGTTTCGTCGATTTTATTTGGAAGAGCGGAACATTTGCGTTGGAATATCATATAAGACAGAAATTCGATAAAAATTTGATGGAATCTTTGAAATTCTATGTGTGAAGATTATCTTATTTATTTATATTTATAATAATTAACTAGTAAACTAGAAGTTCTGGAAAATTTTCGGGAATTTTTCTAGTAATCCCTGAGAATTGTCGAAATTTTTAAGATAATTACCCCTCGAATACAATCGATTCATTCCGCAATATTTTAAATTGATCTGAAAAAAAAATTTACATCATTTTCATGTTCTGCTTTTTTTTTCTCTGCTTCGTCGTTATTAATTAAAATCGATCCTATCATAAAGTTTTCCAACGGAAATTTCCCTAGCTTTTCTATGAAAATCCGTGCTTTCCATAAATCAATTTCACTATCATTCCTAATTTCAATACCTATAAATTTTGTTTCTCAATGAAAAAATGATTTTTGTGAATCAAAAAAATTTAATATTTCATGAAAATTGTTTCTCTTTCGATGATGTACATGATACACTTGCATCAGTATAATCTATACAACAACGTGAATTCCGTGAAGAATTAATCACTCGTTTGATCTTCTCGACCCCATCTGCGTGATACACGTTAAAGATTAAAGTAATGGTTGTCGGGTCGACGTTTTGCACTTGTGTGTGATGAATAATATTTCTAAACTAACCATTCTGTACATCTACTTTGGCCGTCTATTTTCACTTTCTCTGTGTGAATTCAACTATTCTACTTGATGATGCTTAAAACTCTCCAAGAGTACGGAATACTTACGGACCTGTACAGGATAGAATTCGTGAGAATGCCATCGTAATAATTTACTTTTTTTCCTATTCTCTCTCTTCTTTCCTGTTAATAAATCCGAGAGAATTCTATTCAGTATTTCATCATGAGTATTCTATTGCTCGACATGTAATTAGATGTTGTCGAATAAAAACGGCCATCATATGAATTGAGTTATCGTGTAAATTTCAAAAGACCCGAGTCAACATTATTAATGGATATTAAAATGTTTATGATCAGTACATCTGAATAAATATGAAAAAGGGGTTTAAAAAAACATAAACCAATGGAATACGAATAATTTCATCTTACTTGGCTTGTCTTGATGTCGTGGTCAAATCTCTTTACCCATCAAGGGGTCCAAAAGGCCCCACCGATATAATTTATATGAAATCGTAAAATCAAGTTTTACCACTTTGCACACCGGATGCGTGCAAGTCGATAGCAACTCCAGCACTTTGAATCGATAATTAAGATATCGTGCGTCACGCGGATTAATGCGTTAATATAGAGGATGGAAATTATGGAATAAGACTTGGTGACGTTTTTTCTTTAAACTCTTATTTATTCTTCATATCGGCGAGAAAAAGAGAAATCCTTGCGGTGAGTTCCTGCTGATAAAGCTGGAGGGAAGACCTACGCGCACTTGGCGACACACTCGCGTGTCCCTGATTTTTAATGTGTCCTCATATGGTCAGCCATCGAGAGCAAATGAAGAAAAATAAATGAATTTATACGTATCTGCACGATCCAGTTTCCCTTGAGGATCGAACCGTCAACTCGATTGTGCCCACGCTGTTCGCGGTATTTTTTCGATACATTTGAAGTCCTAGTCTCTCAATCGATGGCAGCGGGAGGTGATGACTTTCATGATGGCACTTGTCATTTATGTCTTTGAATCGCATCGATCTTATTCAAATATTTCGAAAAAAAAATTGTCTTCAAAAACTTGGAGGTTTGGTATTCGCTGTCTATCTTGTTTTTCACGCTAGATCCTAGTCCACGCACCACAATTTTTCTGCGTAGCTAGAATCGAACCCGGAACCTTGGAGTTACTATTGGCATTATATCGGGGGTCAATTTTGGTTATGGATATAGGGCCCATTCTCATATATTGGAATTTCCCCTATTTTGGCACGATTATGAAATTTCCAGACAAATCGATTTTATTCCATCATCAGTTTTTTGCAAATATCTCGGGAATTAATGGAGATACGCCCTTTTTGCCCTGATGCTTAATTGTAGCTCTTGAAATTCTCTACAAAAAAAGTTCAGGGCGAAAAGGCCGTATCTCCATTAATTCCTGAGATATTCGCAAAAAACTGATGATGGAATAAAATCGATTTGTCTGGAAATTTCATAGTCGTATTTTGGCAACAACATTGGTTCAATACCGGACCTATATCGGCATGTAATATCAATCTAATAATTGTATCAACATTGAAAACGTATGATGCCAACGTTTTTGACCGAAATCTCACACGGCTTAGATCGTTCGAAACACCGTCGGCTCTTCTTTCATACATTTCGAAGACGTTCTCGTCGCTCATTTCAATCGTCCCCCATTACCTTCCTCCTCCACATCATTATCATTCATTGCCCCATCTCCATTCATCAAGTGACGCAAAATATAACCCCATAAAAATTCCCAATCTCTCATAAACATTAAACAATATACCATCCACTAAATAATCCCCAACTTCCTCAACCTTTCAACATACTTTCCCATAAATGACTATTGTGTTACCGCACGTAATTGTCAAAACAATCTCCACTGTCCTATCATCATAACTGATGCACTCGAATTACCATAAAACTCAAATAATTGTTGCACAAAAATATTCCACTCCATGAAGATAAATAAAATATACCGCAAGACTCATTGAATTAATCGTCCGCCTTGAATTTCCAGTGGATTGCAAAATTCTCATCTAAAATCAGCCTAGACATTGAGATCCAGAATCATGGAATTCAGAAGGCCAATATATGTACCGTGCATGGTTTGGCTACACACGCGATGGTGATATAGTAAGAAAATGAAAGAAAATAAAAGAACTTATACAAGATTATTGTATAGCCCCGGGGACGTTCTTGTTGGGGGATTTTATACGAGAAAATAACGGATAGTAGGTAATGCAAGAATGGTGGGCGTATGGCGATCTCTCTTTCTCTCTCTATCATTGGGTTGGGCACTCCTAGGGGTCCTTAGAGGTCAACCTTGCAGGAAGGTGAGTTGCCTGGAGCACCGTTTGATATCGAGAAACGAATCACCGTGGAGTTCAGTGGGGTCTCGTTTTATAAAGCAAACCACGAGTACATTAGATAAACAATTTTGCAAACTGAGTTAAATGTTGTCTCTTTCATATACGTATATATATAAGTATGTAGAGTTTTTTTACTCGTGTGCAACATTAAAGTGATGTTTTTGTGAATTATATTTCTCACAATTCTTTTCGTTAAATTTCTTTTGAAGAGATCTGATTGAGCTCAGCATTGTATTCATCCTGTGGTTTATTTTGTATGAGCGGTATCAGCTGGGGGCTTCTCTCTTGCTTTGGTAGATGAGGTGAATGGGATGAGGAGAGGGGGAGAAAAGAGGGGTAAAGATATAAAGAAAGAGGATGTAGAGGCCGAAGAAGGCATGGGTCATGCAACTACAGGAAGGTTAGTTGCTCGGGGCAGCGACAACGGGGCGAACACCATCTTTTTCCCCCCCTCACTTTTTTGTGCTCAAACGTACGCTCATAATTTTGCACAAAAACATAACAGCTATCGTAGTGCATTGAGAGGAATTTCTTGGATTTATTTTTCCTCGTTGAAAAATTGGTAAACACAATCTGTTGATGATTGGCTAGTTTTAATCTCCGCGCAATTATCTTCTTAATCGAAAATTAAAGTCTCTCCACTGATAATTACTCAATCGATGAAATTTCATCGGTCTCTTGATCTCAAACAATTTCATTATATATAGGGTCACTAACCATCATTGGGTTTTATTCTTCTTTCTCTCTTTGACTTCGGGGGAAACAACGAAGAAACCGATGAGTAATGGGGGCCCACAGTGTGTAGTCCACAAGAGAGAGAGCAAAAGCCATCGAAGTGGCTCTTTAATTAACCCGCGCGTCTAAAGCGTGCCTTCCTGCGATTTCACGCGACGCCCGACCAGCAGAGGGAGTAGCGTAATCGGGGACTCGCTCGGTTAACCTTTTACCTCGCCTCCTTCCAATGTCTCCCTTGGGCGATAAAAAGCCATTATTCCTCGTTTTTTCAAATTTTCTCTTTAAATAAATTTTCGATTAATTTTTAATCACGGTGTTTGCAGTCCGTCATTACAAAAAGTCCCATTTCCTCAATTATTCTTGCCGAATTAATGAAAAGTAGACGTAAAAACTAAGATTTGCAAGAAAGGGGAATTAAAACGTGTAGACTTATTTCATTAGATTTTATACGAATACACAATATGATGTTGAAAAAAGTGCGGAGATGGCTCGTTTAACCTGCGGAAACATACACAACACACAAAACAATGATATCTCATACTTGCAATCTTAAGAGCCACAGCTCTGAGGTTAATTAACACACACATACATGTACGAGAAAGAGTGAGACAGAGTGAATGAATGAAAAGTACTTTCGGTGAAAGAAGTGGATAAGGGGGCAAGCTGGTTAGCCCCAAAACGTGCACAAGTGTCGAGTAAAATTGATTAATTCTCGCTTTAAAACAAACTTCCTCTCCACTTACTCATCGTTTTCTTCTTTGGCCGCCAATCTAACAATTAATTATTGACACGATTTTAACGCTTTATCAAAACATCAGCAATTATCATCGGCATCATTGGGGCACCTCGGCATGTAATAGTTGTGCGGCTGGATTTGTTGTACTGCACGTTTTTTCAGTTCCGCCTTGCGGCAAAGACTCACCGCGTCTCCGTGATGATACGTTTTCTTTTACTGCGATAATCTTCCATCCTCTCGTATCTTTCTCTCTGTGTTTCTGGCCCAAGTCGTGTGGCTGAGAGCCGTGAAATGATTCCTCTGAGCCGTTGAACTCAAGTATATACACACCAAGGTACGGAGTCGTGTGCCGTACAATCCAGAGAGATATGACAGTCGTTAGTGTAACTTTACTGTATGAAAAGAAAGGGCTTATGGTTTAGTACGCTGTACAGGTGGCGCTTCACTCAAGAAATCATCGTCTCTATTGCATTCTCTCTATTATAAAATCAACTGTAAGCAAGGATTACAGGCCCCTCCAGCCACTGTACAACGGTTTTCTGATCTCAACTGATGACCTTGACTCTAATCTCTTCTCAACGTTTTTTTTGCCTCTCTCTTTCTCTGTTGGGGGAATTTTCTAACCTCAAAACCAAACTGAAAGTATGACTTTTGACATGTTATTTTATAATGCAAAATAGAATTATGGTGGGAGAGTGAACGGTTTCGTGGTTTTAAGTTTTTTTAATAATTTATTGTTATTAAGCCATGTGTATTTCTCAAATAGGAGAAATTATCTCTTTAGCGGTAATGAAACTGATGGATTCTTTGAAAGATTATAATTTTTGTAATTAACCGGAGAAATTAACGCTGTTGTAGTGTCGGCGCTTTTTATTGGCTTCTTGATAGCGAAAATGCGCGGAGCTCATTTTTTATGCAAACTCGAAAATTCAGGTAGCTCATTAAAATGTTAATGCTTATTGGACCCTAAAAATCCTGTCTTGAATTTTCCATGGAAAATTAAATTTTAACGATAATTCTGTTTCAGCTAAAATTAAAATTGTGGTTTTTAAATTCAATGCACATATTGATATTGGATTTTCAATTTTTTCCAACAGCGCTGGAAATTCCAATGAAATTGGAATTTTCTTTAAAGTGTATCTTCATCAAAAGCACTAAATTAACCGAAGTACATAATGACTAACACGCAAGGGTTGTGCTCTCACATCCTCATTTGAATGAACGAAATTAAATAAACGATTAGTTTAAATTCAAGAGGCTGTTAATTTAAATTTTTGAATTATGAAAAACTCCAGTTTATATATTATTCAATTTTTCACTTGAATTTGAAAATTTGAATTGCCTGTTAAAGTGTCAATGCTCATTAAATTCAGGGAATCACATCCTCGCCCTAAAATCAAAAGGGCGTAAGTGCCATTTTTTCCTGAATAATGAAAGGGCGTAAGTTATTCTTTTTTCTGAGAGAATAAACGTAGGTTCAATTTTCATAGATTTTTAAAAAATGGTCCTTACGCCCTTTCTACTCTAGGGCGACGGTATGCTTTTCGAAAGTGCTTATAAAAAAATTGAATTTCAACTATAATTCACAACATGGCTAAAAACCGCAATATTTTTTTTTTTTTTTATTTAATGCGTTTTAAACTGTACAGCTTATTTCGCTAACTTACATTATATATATATGTTATATATGTATGTATAAATAAAAACAAAA
>JABSMS010039949.1:0-24363 GCA_018902275.1 Aleiodes sp. PSUC_FEM 10030003
AATTTCTTTCTCTTTCTATTAATAATTATTTACATAAATGTTCATGTGTCTGAATGACGAGTGAATCAGAGTTATCCTTCGTATTCAAGTCGAAACAACATGCTTGAAGTTCATTTAAGTTTTGTGAATTGTTGTTTTTTTTTGGTCTCACAACGTTGTTGCTTCAGTCGTCTTTGGTTGGTGTGCGTTTATTTTGAACCACCTCATTCCAACATTTTTTCATTTTTATTATTCAATTTGCGTTTAATTTTTGCGTCGATAATTCACTTTTCGTATCTGTTCCCTGAGTTGGTATACAACCTTTTCAGTCTTTACCGCAGTATAGAAGATTTTTTTTCATCTAATTTTCTAACTAAATTTCCGTTTCACAGCAATTACCATAGATCGGGTAAAACAGTCAATGATTTTCCATCTCTTTTATCAACATTCAAAGGCAAAATTGTCGTTATTATTCAGCGAAAAGAAAAGAAATCAATAAACTATCGATTTTTGTTAATAAATTCGAGAATAAATTTGATTATTGGTAATTCGCTACCGGTTTGTCATTAACAATGGATAATGCCTTGTTCCAAACAAAAAAAAAATGTTCAACAGAGTTATTTTAATTCTCACGATCAAAGTTGATTGAGGAAGAAGAAATGAGAAAATATTTACTCTAAAATTGCACACTCGTACTTTCATTTTCTTCATTTTCAATTGATGAATTTCATTCTGATAATCAACAATAAATTCATAATCACTAGTTTCTAAAAAAAATTCTCAAAGTAGTAGGTATTAAAGGCCGATTAAACTCAGATTGGGAGAGCCAGGCTCCCTTTTCTCTTCAATTCCCAACTTAAATTTGTAAACCATCAAAAAACAAAAATAATAGAAGAAAAAAATCAATTCATTTCCATTCGTCGACCGTTAAAATCCTACAAATATTCCCAACAATCCTAATGCCATGATGCTTCGACGCAAATCATACCTCTCATATTAATCAAAGAAGCAATTAATTTCTACATCAACATTAATAAAATTACAATTAGGAATGATTGATGCTGTCAAGACACTTGATAAGAATCGCAAAAATTTTCATTTTTCTTATTCTTTTTTTTTATAAAAAAATATTAAGGAACAATTTAACTACCCTGCTAATCAATAGCAACAGCAGCATATCTTCTGGGCCGTTTGCCACTTTTTTGTTTTCTATGTAAATTACCTTCAATTTTTTCCCTAACCTCAGAAGACTCAACTGAACTATCAGAGCCACTTGCCTGCTCTAATTTTCTCTTTCTTGCTCTTGTTACTGGCCCACTACCGCTACTATTACTACTCTGTTCATCAACATCAATGTCCCTTTTCCTTCTCTTAGCTTTTGGTATTTCAATCGTTTCAACTATCCTCTCTCTCCCATCAATAGCAATTCTTGGTGAATTTGATTCGGATGATGATGATAATGAGCTTAAATATTCATTGACTCTATCTTCACCAAAATCAAATGCATTTGGCTGTGCTGGTGATGCTGATGTTGTCATTGATGTTGTAGCACTTGGTGGTCTCAATAATTGCAAAGACGATGGGCTAGATGATGTTGTGGAAGCTGATGATGATACTGAAGACGATGTTGATCTCTTATGTAACTTTCTTCGCTGTGCTAATTTAGCACCATCCACATCTTTCAATCTGAATGACGCTGGTTTATCATTTATACCAGAGCTGGACTCAGTTTTAATTGATTCAACTGGTGCAGCAGAATTATCAGCCAACCAACTGTGATTAACTAAATCAAGTGCTGTTAAACGTTCATTTGGATCAGCTGTTAATAAACCTCTTGCTACAGCTTTACCAGCTGAACTTATGTGCCTCCATTCTTCACCATCGAAATTAATTTCACCAGCTCTAATTCTCCTTGCCAAATCTGGACTACCAACTTTAAATGGCGGTTTACCAGACAACAATGAATACAATATTGCACCCAAACTCCACAGATCACAACTCTCGTCATAGCCCTGACGTGCCAATACCTCTGGTGCCGCATATGGAAGAGTGAAGCATGGCGTATGAAGTGGCTCACATGATCTCTTCAATCTTGCAAAACCAAAATCAACAACTTTAACTGGTGAATCATCGCCAGAATGAGCATAGACTAAATTTTCTGGCTTCAAATCTCTATGAACAACTCCACGTGAATGCATGAATTGTACTGCTGATGCTAATTGCTTCATTATTCTACTAGCCTCGTTCTCCGTTATTTTACGATTTTCACGTATCAATTCACCGCCTGATAATAATTCCATAACAATATATGTATGTGCACGATCTTGATAAACTTCAATCAATTTAACAACATTCGGATGACCCTGGCATGCACGTAAAAGATTTGCCTCACGTCCACAATCAACTCTCCTGCTAACAATTTTAACTGCATACTCTTGTTTAGTTTGGCGATTTCTACATCTACGACAAACTGAAAAACTTCCATCACCAAGTGCATCCTCTCGCGGATCAATTTCATAATGCTGAAAGAATGCTGATTCATCGAAACGTGAAGCTAATGTATCAGTTGATGATGATGATGATGAACAGCTTTCTGGACTTTTAGCTGAATCTTTGAATATATCTTCACTCACTACATTATCGCCAAATAAAACTGATGGCGCAACATAAGAATAACCACGGAATATTTTATCATAATTTGGTGGTACAACTGCTGGACTATCAGCGGCAACCATCTTCGTGAATTCATCAGAGAAATTGCTCGTATCTAATTCATGAGCAATACGTGGTACAAATGGAGGAGGCACGCGTCGTTTCTCAAGTGCCTCCCAGCTAAATGGCGATGGTGCTTTCTTGAAGAATGCATGCTCTTTAAGTTCTTTAGCATCCCTTGGACCACCGCCCAATCGTTGCCTTGGATCTTTTACTAATAGTCGTGCAATGAAATTACGTACAGCTGAATTTAAATGGCTTGGAATTGGTGGTTCAGTTTTTAGAATTCTCCGTGATATTTCTTGCTGGGTATTCCTTTCACCTTCTACGGTAAATGGTGATGCACCAGTGAGAAGTTCGTAAGTCAATACACCCACACTCCACCAATCGACAGCCTGGAAGAAAAAAATGAATAGAATCATTGAAACATTAATAATCCCTGATATCTCCGCAATCCACCTTTACCACTCTTTTGCATGATATGCAAATAAATAATTTGTTTTTCAATTTCTGAATTTGCTTATTTGGCATTATTTCGTTTTTTCGTTTCAAATACATAAGTAATGAAAATATTGACGCAATTAATTCAATGAATACGTCAATTGTGTGTTGCAACGGAAAAGTAAAGTTAAACGTGTCATTCACGTGATTGAACGAAGTGAGCGACGAAGAAAAGAAGAATAAAGAGGTGAAAAATCAAAAAGAAATAATGAGAATGGACTTACAATATCGTGACCAGCTGAACCGCCTCGTACAACTTCCGGTGCCATGTACTCAATGGTCCCACAAAATGAGTATGCACGTGCATTATTGTCTCTCTCATGTGGTAAAAATTCTTTACTAAGACCAAAGTCAGTCAGTACAATGTGACCTTCACGATCCAATAGGATATTTTCTAATTTAATATCACGATAAATGATGCCCAACTGTCAAAGAAGAACAAAATACATACTTTAATTTCTTCAGCTTGTATTTATGTACTGAAATAATATTTATTAACCAATATATTTATGTTGAGGCAGGTTATTCGAGTATCATAAATAACCCCAATATTATATATTTCTCACCTTATGTAAATGCTCCAGTGCAAGAATAATCTCACCAATGTATATCCGTACTTCATCCTCTGTAAAGTGTTCACGTTGATAAAGATGGGTGAATAATTCACCGCCGCTCACGTAATCTGTTTTCAAAGATAGAAATTTTCAATTGAATTGATGGGATATCATTTTTAGAATTCACAGGAAAGGAGAACCGTGAAATTTTTATGATTAAAAATAACTGAAGGATTTTACGATCAATATCTCATTTTTTCAGGAATCAATGTCAACAATAATAAACCAAAAAGAATTCTTTCATTTCATAACTTGCGAAAAAAAGAGAGAGACGAAAGCGGTTTTTTTTATTAAAGAACGTCTCTTTGTGAATGAGAAAGCTTGAAAGGAAATCAATAAACCTGAACAGAAAGTACTTTGATAGACCCAATAGTCTTACTCTTTATATAGATATATATATATTTTTTGATCATACCCAGGATTAAGTGAAGTTTAGCATCAGTTTGAAAGGCATAATGGAGTGTTACTAAGAATGGACTGTCTCGTACTGCTTCAAGGACTTGTCTCTCTGTTTTTGTATGCTCTGTTGTCTTTTTTTTCTGTACAATTGATGCTTTTTTCAATACTTTCATTGCATACAGACGTCCAGCGTCTGCACCAGTTCTTTTTCTTACTAGGAAGACTTTTCCGTAGGCTGTAAACAAGACAAACAGTGTAAATAATGTCTTTAAAAATAAACTATTCATCATCAAAATAACTGACAATGACAAATGATTTGAAAGTGTTTTTTTCTCTTTTTTTTTCATCATGTTCTTTACCTCCAGTTCCAAGGACTTTTAGGAGATCAAAGTGCGTCATATCGACCCTCTGGCCACCGCTATCAGCCAAATTAACTGAAAAAGATAAGAAAAAGAATACTTTAAAATTTTGTAGAAATACATTTAATTATTCTGTAAATAAATCATTTTATTTTTAGTTCATTCTTTCTCTTCGAATAACAATTTTTGATTTTTTATTCACGTTTAATAAAATTCCTGTACTATTCCAGATGTTTACTTCCTCGGCGTGCAGGTGCGCAGGCCGAGTCTCCTTGGGGTATCACCCAAGTCGCGTAAACAAAAACATCCTACACTTGTCATAGCACATTTGAATAATCAACTGAGACTGTTCATAAACACAATATTACATTTTTTTCTTCGCAAAAAATGAAATCTTGGCATTAATTCAATTATTCATTTAATTTTATATAATTCTATTTTCTATAATGAAACATTGCAAATAATTTAAATTGTTTTTTATAAAGTACTAAAGTCCTTATTTCCCTTTTAACTTAATTTATCAGCGATGAAAATTCACATCTTATCAAAACTGAATGTTTCATTTGAAACGAGATACCCTACTTCGTGGAATTTGTAATGTTACTGAGAACTGGAACACATTAATTTCTAACTTAATCCGGGGAAATTAAAATCCAATTTGACTCGGAATCAGAGACAATGAATTTTGTTAATTCAATCAAACAAAAACATTCGAAGGGATTTTTATAATTTTCCGGAGTTTTCCGCATTAGACTTCTCCACTCTCTCTTCCACTGTCTATTCGCTTACAAAACTTCAAACAGCTCTCAGTATGTGTGGTATATCTGTGTCAAGGTGGTGGAATGGGTAGCGGCGACCGTGATCAACATCACTTTTGTCTTTTTACCTATGCTCATAAATTCACGCACAAAAACATTTTCACTCAATTCAAACTTAGGCAAAAAAAAACATCCGAAAGAGTGTTTCAATGTACATAAATTTTCTTAAACAGGTGTAGTAGTTACTTAGCGACCCAGTTTTATGAGTCTGACTATACACTTTCGTGGCTTCCGTTTCTGTCGCGACGTATCATTGAGTTTGACTGGAGTGAGAGAGGAAAAGAATAGGAAAGAGTAATATGAAAGAATGTAGAGAAAGAATTGTCTTAATTGTTTAAAACTTTTTTACTTCTTGTCAAACATGAAATAAAAAGTTTTCTGAAGTATTTAACAACTCAAACAACTTGTTATCCACTCGAGTACTAAAAATACCCGCAATAAAATAATACTCTCATTAATTCAATGCTAAAATCACTCTCATAATTTTTTTGAAATGAAACTTTGTGACATGAATTATTTTTTATATTTCTTCGTATAATTAAAGAAACTTTTCATAAATTCTTTTTCTCATGCAAGCTAAATTTAACTGCTTTAAGACAGGATTCTTTTTCATCCTCTATATTTTTATTTCCCCAGAAACAAAAAATAAAGAAACATTACACTCGTAATAAACATCATTTGATCTGCGCTTTCGAAGTGTGTGGATGCATTTAGCCTGTGTTTTAATACCATGGGCTTATAGAACCCGGTATTCCCCTTTTTCTTTTTCTCGCTGTGTCCTCACTCCGTAGTATGCTGCTCTTCTCCTCCCCTCGCTCTCTTGTCTGACCCCTACGGAAGTTCCGCTTTTGTACGACCCAGATAACCGGCATTCACTCGCTATTTCGTAACGGGACCGACTTTCTTTCGGTTACCTGACTCAGACAGCTTGCGCGCTCAGCAACCCAATGGCATTCTCGTGTATGTCTCTGCCCCCTTCCCCTCCCCCTCTTTTTTCAAACACTTCAACCCCCTCTGCTATTGTTATTTTTTTTCCTGTTAATCAGGATTTTGTAACTGAGTTTCATGCGGTTTTCAATAGCCACTTTGGTTGACTTAAGGATATCCAAGCACTTCAGCAATGTTTTTTTTCTTCTAATCTTTTTGAACGCTGGTAGCTACAAAGTATCATTTGAGTCCAATTTGATCTCAGGTTACAGGAAATCTTGCAATGATTTCGTTATTGAAATGTTTTTGTTAAAATTTACTTTTCTAGTTTGAGCTACAAAAAAATATTCTAAAAATCTCAAAAAATTTGAAAGGTTTAATTTGTAAGGATAATTCATTGAAAAATGCGGAAATTGCTTTTTTTGGACATTGACATATTTTTTCATTAATAATTCATGGACAATTAATTTTTTACCCTCAAAACCACTTTTTAAAAATCGTTAAAAATATTTTCTTATTCAAATTTTCAACAGAACGGCATATAGTAAAAAAAGAGGTACCGCAAAGTTCAAACAATCTCCATTTACTTATTTATGAAAAGGGAACGTTTAAAAAAAAATAGATATCGCAAAATGTAATTGGAGTAATGCTAACTATCTACGAATTTTTTCAAATTCATCTGAAGTGATTCAATCAACAATTTTAACTATTGAAAATCTCAAAATGAATTGAATATTTCCGTTTCTTTTTTCTCTGATACATTGGATGAATTAGGTTGGAAAAAAGAAAGGATAACTCAGATCTCAGTAAAAGTAATTCTCGAATAAATTTAAAAATAATTTGAACTAACGGAAGTGTTGTAGATCAGTAAGATAATTCCAATGATATATGTTTTGTCAATCAAGATAATAAAACATTAGAAACTTTTAAATGAATTTTTTTTGAATGTTAATATAATTCAATTTTGAAAGAGTTTGAATAACTTCTTCCCCTCTTTATTTTTATCGGATACCGCAGGGAATCCCGTGTAGCGCTTGGTTTATAACTCGCCGACCGTTTGTTACGGGTTATACCGTAATAAGTAACGTTTTTCATTCCGTCTGTGTTATACTACACAGAGTCAAATGACTGGTTTTTATAAAACACGGATTGAGAAAAAAAAGAATGAATTTAAAAAAAGGAAAAATCTTTACACACTCTTATACCCAACAGTTGAATTTAACCGCAGATTTCACCTCGAAAATCATTGCAAGAATGGCTTTGAAAGAGCCAACTCACGGCAATTGAATTCTTTCGTTCTAATTCGCTATTTATTTCTCTGTAATTACTGTTAAAAGATGGATTCAAACGTTCATTTCATTAATTAAGTCAGCTTGTATTATTAATTCTTTTTAATTGAATATTTTAAGATAAAAAATCAATGGTATTTCATTAATTTTTCCGTAATTCTTTTTTCTAGGAAAAAATAAAATGACATATTGAAGCAACGAAGTTCAAGGTATGCCTCTCATTGCTCATTTGAAATGTTAACAGCTGCCGACAGTGTCATTGGACAGACCTCTCAGAGATAAAGGTGACAACCGATATCGCACGTTGTACTGGCATTAAACGACCTCTCCTTCTTCAGAATTTAAAGAAAAAAAAAGTACACTCATAAGCTTTGATAATCTCTCAATGTGAATTTAACGACTTTTTCATGCTCATTTGTTTCAGCGTTTCAAATTGTTTATAAGAACTTGTGTAATATTATTCACTCATTAATAATTGAGGAGAATTCCTTATCATTAATTTCGTTGTTCTCTTTTTTTTGTTAAAAAAATGGAGTTCTCTGTGATTTCTTTCTTTTTAAAGAATAATAATGCCTCTCACTTTCCCCCACTCTTCGTGCGCAGCAAGAAAGTTTAAAAACAAAATGTTTTCGGTTTTTTTCTCTCTCTTTTAGTCGAAGACTTTATTATCCTCAAGGACAGACGATATTAATTGATGAATAAATTCATGAGAATTCTTCTTGTTTTTTATTTTTTGTCAAACTTTTTTTCGGCGAATGATTACGTGATTTAATTGATTTTATTCATTGGCGAATAGCACAGAGGTACTTTCACTCGTTTTGTGAGTTGTTACTAGAGAGTAATAATCTCTCGCTAAATGCAATGGGCTCTTTTTCATTTTTTTTCAACACTCATTTTATTTGTTATTCCACTTGCATAGTCTTATCGTTGCGTTTCCTTGGAACTTATTCGTGCTAAAATGTCTAATGACTGGTAATTTATCCTGTAACGTTATTTTTCTTCGTGCAGTTGGTGTTAAAAAATATTATTTTTAGAATTTTTATTTGATATTCATAAAAGGCAAAGAAAGAATTCATCTTCAACTGACGAATCCTCGGATGTAATAATTCTGAATTCACGAAACATTTTTTCTTGCAATAATTTTGAAAGAAACAAATTCATATCAACTTTCGTGTGAATCTGTATTTGCTTTGTTGCACTGTCTTATCAATTAAAGAGGTTTCTGTAATTTTTTTTTACAAGATAAACAAGATTAAAAATCCTTGAATAAATGAAAAAGATTTTTCAAAGTCATTTTTTCAGGTTTTTTTATTATTTAAAACTAAGAAAGAATTTTAATCGACTCAATTAGTCCCAACATTTCCATCAATTTAATATGGTAACTCATTAAATAAACATTTAAATAATAATGAAAATCACTGTTTTAAATGCTCAAGGGGTTTCTCGTCTATTCATCATTTAATTTTGGCTCATGGTTACTTCAAATGAAATTCTTGAATTCCAAAGTTAGGCCCGTGAGTTTTATATACCGTTACAAAACACCGATGTTCCGAATTCCGTAGCGCTTTAAAACTCCTTCGTAGTACCGTTTTAATTCTGTGCTTTATTTTTACTTTTGTATTTCGCTTTCAGTCAGGTGTGAAGAGATTTGTTGTTTTTATTCCTCTTTTTTTGTTCCGTTTCTTTTTTTCGAAAATAATTATTAGTTTTTACGTTAATTCTATAATTCAACGAGTCATCCACCGAGGAAACGGAAGTCGTGATCACCGTGTGATAATTAGCTCCTCAAAAATGAGAATCATATTTTTTTTTGGATTCATTGTGTTTTTTGCTTTTGTTAGAGAGAGATAGAGGGGGAAAAATGACTGTCCTTTCTCATCTATTCATGTTACTCATTTTTACACGCTTCGGATTTTTGAACAGGTGTTCGAGGAGGGTCAATGGTGTCAGCTGTGCGGGTACCAGCATACTTTTTATAGAATTTTCCAAACCGATGACATAGAGGAGATATTTATTTCTTTTCATTTTTTTTCTCACTTTTCCATGCACTTTTAGATCACTCTGCTCCACTTTGATTTTATTTAAAAATTTTCTGGCACAATCTCAAGCGACACAAAGACGTTCTGATTCTCATACGAAAATAAAAATTTGTAAATTTTTATTTCGAAAATTTTTTAATGGGGAAGAATTAATGCTCTTGTGGAAAACCTTGGGAGATTTAAGTTTTATGAATATTTTCATTGAAAAGTTGAGAAACGTCCAGGTTCTAACGAATATTTTTGAGTAACATTATTGGGGCGTGTTGGGTTGCTTCAAAATCGATTTTTCCTTGAAAGTT
This sequence comes from Aleiodes sp. PSUC_FEM 10030003, assembly GCA_018902275.1. Lineage (NCBI taxonomy): Eukaryota > Metazoa > Arthropoda > Insecta > Hymenoptera > Braconidae > Aleiodes > Aleiodes sp. PSUC_FEM 10030003. Next base: position 9,937 of record JABSMS010039949.1, read on the forward strand.
CGAGCGTTTTGGGTAAAGATTGAAGGCCTACTCTTTTCCATCCCCGAAAACGAGTCAAGAATCGTTGAAAAATGAATGAGAAACACTCAAATTGTTGGGGAATAAACTCAGCTTCATCCTAATTTTCAATTTTTCGAACTGTAATTATTAGAAGCGAAGATATTCGGAAAAAATCCTGAATTTTCGAAAATGTAAAAGTTTAATTCAAATCAATTAAATTCCTTTCAAAATTCAACGTTTCGACTTATCGATGAAATTTTTAACATTCCCAAAAATCAATTTTGATAAATATCATTCACCGGAAATTCCCTCAGCCTTCCAATGGCAACAATTCTATCTCAAACTATTCTTCGAAATATCAATTCTACTCCATCTTCTTCCATCCCAAACATTAAATTTTCTCAAGAATTCTGCGAAAATGAAAATATGACATTCATCACAAATATTATCCAATTCACTTGAACTTGAATGATTATTAAAAATTCTTAGAACTTTCGTCCCAAGGTGAGCAGAAAATACGTGGAAATTCCGATAGAACCAATTCCATTGAATTAAATTTTTTCCTAAAAAATTCTACTTCATTTTAATTTCAATTATCCTCCTTGTTTATCAGGCTTTTAAGTCAACGAATATTGATTAAAAATTAGGCATTTGCGTTCGTAGTGACGGCAATCGTCACTGGACTCTCCCCATAGACTTCTGGCTCCCGCTGAGTTCTCTCAATGACGCACAACTTTAGTCATGGAAAACATTGGATATGCCTCTACTGATTACTAATAGTGACTTATTTTCCTCAGAAAGAAAAAAACTACAAACATGAATTGATATTAAGTAACTGTGTTTTTCATGAATGTTGAATAGTCATAATTGCCAATGAAAGAGGGGGAATGAGAATGTTAAAGTGGGGAAAATAACATCCCCGAGTGTCACTGGGTCGTCAAGTTCCTCCACGTGCTCTTTTTTCTCTTTTGGTCTCTCTTTTTTTTCTCTCTCTCTCTCTCTCTCTTTCTAATTTCCCCCAGACTTGGATCGATCAAATACTCGTGTTCCATTTTATTCGACTATAAACGTGGTAGTGAAGGGGATAAACTGGAGTTAACCTTCAGATTCATTAAATCGATACAGTCTAATCTATCAGAGAGAAGTTGAGTTCGTTATAAACAGATTTTAGGTATTAATCTCGTAGCGATGGAATAAAACGAGATAAGTTGATTTTCGAGTTAATTCTTTGTAAATATCTCGCGAGAGATATTCATCACACACCGAGATATTTTCAAAAAAATCATAAATCAATTTATTCTATGCTCATTCAGTGAGAATTCCCTTCAGACTACTTTTTTTCAGTTATTAAAACCGAATGAATTTATAGTTTTTGATTTTTTTTTACTAAATTTTGAATTCTTTCTTCGTTTTTAATAGTCTCCGAAAATACCCGTAATAAATGCTGAAAGACCTTTCAAAATCTCATGAAACAATTAATCACACTTATTCCCGTTTTTTTTAAATTCCTGTAAAGACGTAAAAGTAGAATTTAAATTTACAGAGTAACGCGAGCGTTATATACTGCGACACCATATGTTGCCACGTGTCGCTCGGTGCTTCAACGAAATATCCCAACTTTTCATGGAATTTGAATAGACTTTTGAAATAACTTTCCCGCATTTTGCTTTATTAATTCCCTCGTTATTTTTTCTTCCACCATTATCATACATATATATTTTTGTTTTCATTTAGATAAATCGTGGAATCATGCTTGTGACGTAAATTCACGATATTGTAGTGAAATGACGAAAAATCCCCAAGTTTATGAAATATTAATTGATAATTAATAAGATTAAATGTTGCAGAAGGTTAGGGGTGTTGAGTTGGTACAGTCATTGGGCTCTCGAAAAAGGCAGTGGAGGTCGAATAAAAAGATAGACAGGTCGACCTCGTAAATACTTATAAGGCCAAATATCTTAGCGATCTTTTGATTTTTTTCCCATCAATTTTCACCAATTTGGTTTGTCTCCTTTTTATCTCATTCTTCTTCTCCTCTCTGTCTTACTCACGGCAGTTTACTAATCGATTAACGTATTGATTCAAAATATAAATTGAAATTTCATTTGGTGAAAGTGTATAGGGGAAAGGATTTTACCATTGGCAATATCAAAGTGACAATCAAGCCCTCTCTGTTTCACTTCTTCTCTCTCTCTTCAAGTGTCTGGACCATGAACGTTGAGTTTAAACGGAGTAAATTAATACTCATGACATTTAAAATGCTGTATTTATTTTTCAAGTCAATTTGAGAGTTAGATAATGTTTTTTTTTGTTGAGCTAAACAAATCCTGCAATTTCTATGATAAACTGTATTCATTGAATTTTTTTTTATTATCTTTCCGTAAAAACGAGTAAATCCACGGCAGAGTAAAATTTATATTCCACAAACATGATGTGTTATTAATTTCATTAAATTCAACGTGCAATTAATTTCTCATCTTCATAATATCCATTAGAATATTAATTCAAATCTTATTTAACATCTTTCAATTAGAAGAATATTTTCATAATTTTTATACAAATTTTAATGAATTTTTTTCTCTATTAAATTAATCTAAGCGAGTGAATAATTATACTAACTACCTCCTTCATGATTTTTTTGATGCACTACAGGCTCTGGCGATGCGGGTGAATCAGTGACGTCAAGTTGGCGTATGGCTTTAGACAGACCGTAAGATCCAGAACCCCATTTCCTTTCATCCCCTACTGCATTCTCTTCAAAAACAATCTCAACATCACTGCCATCCTCAAAGTATCCGCTCTCGTGTTCTGGGTTCTTCATTTTATTTTTGAGATGAAAAATTTCCTTTCCGAAATTGAGTGAAATCTCAAATTTTCCAATTTTTTTTTATCAAACTTCTTCTTTAAATTAAATGCTAAGACACTAGCATTTTATTTCTCCTAGTTTTTTCACTTATAGACACATAAATCATGTGGCACTGATGAGGTTTTATTTTTAGTTTAATCCAAATCGATTTATATGTTACGTTCTACTCCGTATTACAATCTACAGTCTCTTCTTCATCGTTCGCACACACACGTCACAAACATATTTTTCTTTTTCAATTCCCACTCCTGGTTCTTTTATTGTTGATTAATGATGTTTAAATTTCTCCGTCGAAAACACCAAAAGATAATGTACGATAATTTGATAAATTCTCGTATTTTTTTTGTGGTTGACAATGGTACAAAATAACAATGTGTTTATTCGTTACCGCATTGCTCTAATGCGCATGAGCACTCACACAAATATTCACGAGTTTTTCATATAGGTGTGTGTTTGTGTGTTGTTGGACGACGTTACCCACGTGCCTGCAAGACGGGAACGTGATCAAAGTGTCGACACGTGGACGGGACTTTGCCTTGAAGCTCGCACAACTGAGCGTTGCACGAGATTTATTAATTTTTTTTCTCTTTCACAATTAATTTTCTCCTCTTTTTTATTCACTTTATCGATATTGCACTTGGCTTCTTGGTGAACATTTGTGTCCTGATGCAAGTCAGTGTCTGACGTTATCCTACTGACACACTTTAACGAGGGCAAGGCCTTTTTTTTCTCCCTCCCTCTCTCTCTTTTACACACTTTTTGAGAGCTAAGAATGCACGAAAGTAGGAGTTGATGTCTTCACGAAATTTCCACGTTTCGTAACTCGCGGCAATCGAGCTGATGGGAGTTTAAAAAATTCCAGAAACAATGTTACAGGGCAAATTGATTTCCTAGTCTCTCTTTCTCTCTTGGAGGATTAACTCAAGGCCCGTATCCACATACAATGACTTGACTGCTGAATAAAGCTTTGGAATTTTTTTCCTTTTTCAAATTTTTTATGTGTACATAAAAATTGTATTCTGACTTCTGGCGATGCAGATGTGGGTGAATGCACTTCTCGGCCTCCCTTGGAGATTTTTTTCACTCCTCTGGATATTTTTAAAACTGAGTCTCTTCTGGTTTTTATTTAGTGCCTTCTCGTTGCTTCTTTCTCTCTTTTTTTTGTACAGTTTAGAGTTACTTATCAGCTAAGTTTAATGGCATCAGAATGACATTCTTCGCCATTACGGAAGTTTCCACTGAACGCTATTTATTAAACATATGTGTTTTGTATTTACAGGTCGAATGGAGGATTTTTTTCGATGGCCTTTAGTATACAAAACAGGTGAGAGAACGAGGGAACCTTTTTAACACCTTTTTTTCGGTGAATTCTTAGGCACTTTCCACTGTTTAACTTTCACTGATTCTTACAGATTTTTTTTCCGTTCTACGTTTCGTTTGATTCGAAAATTATTTTCCTCGAATTAAATTTATTATCTCTTCTTTAATTCAATTGGAAAGACAGGAAATTATCCGGAATTTCATACGAATTATTTTACTTCATATAAAAAAATATGTTTGAGGGAATTAAAAGAGGAAACGAGTTTCCCACTTGTACGTGGAGCGGAGCACGAAGTGGCACGAAGGCTCACTGCCGACCGACTGAATACGCCCCTCACTCTCTCACCTCCCTCGGCGCCGTTGTATTTTACACACACAGCGATAAATACAGGCAGACCTATATAAAAGCCAAACTCCAATACAAGAGTATTCGTGGAATAACAGCTGATTTGGAAAACACGGGGAACTATGAGAGTAGGGGAAAAGATTTCAGGAGCGAAACCAAACGTTAAATGTGCCCTGTACTCATTTCTTTCTTCTTCTCTTGATGCAATGAAAATTTAAAAATATTCACCTCAATCAAATAAACAAAATAAGTTTACAATTCTTCATTGAAGTAAACAATTTGTTTTTAATTCCGCGAAATTTCCAATTCCACATTTATTAATTCTCGATTGTTTATGTTTTTTTTTAAATTGCAAGTCATTCGAAAATGATTACAACTTTGAGAATTCTCTGAATTTTCATCGGTTTTCTTTTGATGAAATATTCTTTTCTCATTGCAACTAATTTGAGAATTAATTAATCGGCAATTCAGTAGTGAAGTGAAAGGTGATGAATCAACTCTGTCATTGGTTTTTTCTTTCAGAATATCTCGAAATCTAAGGTAGATACGACCATTTTTGTAGCTCAAATTTTTTTCAACAAAAAACGTCCTCAAATTTCTCTCTCATACAATCAAAGATATTTCGTTGAAAAAAAACTCAAATTGGAGTAAAACAAATTAATCTTGCTTCATCACGTAACTGCGATATTTTCATTGATAAATATTCATCGCCGTCAAAAATTAAACAAAAAAAAGCTCCAAATTTTTTTAATCTCTGTAATTGATAGTGCAAGTCATTTCTACTCCGAAGTATACAAAAGATGAAACAATTTAAAACTCTTTTTTGGGGCTGCACAAAACGATGACGTAAACCCCCGTCTGAGTCACGGTGTGTCATGTGCCAAAAGGTGGATCCAATGAGTGAACAATCCTAGTGGTTCCTAAAGCCAAACCAATCTCTGCAATTGGTCTCCCTCTTCCTCTCTCTCCCCTCTTTTTCCCTGCCTGACTATGAATTATCTACGAGAAACGGAACTTCCTGGAAATACCCGAAATTCCAGACATTCTCGTCATCGATTGCACGTAATTTCCAAACTTTTACAAATTTTTTAATCTACTCTCCTTCATTGATAATTTATGCAATACTTCAAAATTATCTTGTTATTATGTCACATTTTTTAAATTCAATTTATCTCAAAATCATTGAAGTTTGAATAACAATTTGTATCAATTCACGCGAAATTCAAAATCAACTCGATATGAAATCTATTTAATTTAACCGTAAAAAAGAATCATTCACACGGAATAAATTTATTCCAATGAAAACTTTCACTCAAATATTTCAAACGAAAAACTTTCTTTCGAAATAAACCGAAATAATAATAATATAATGAGCAATTAATAATAAATCGTTCAAAGATCATTTTCAAGCGAAGAAAAAACCAACGAATTATCTCAATTTCCTCGAAAACTAACAAGAACATAAATAATTCAGCAATTATAACGAAGAATGAAAAAGAACGTTGAAAAAAAAATATGACACGCTCAGCTTTAACTTCGATCCATTCTCTCTCCTCACTGACACACCTAACCTAATCCTATCTATATCAATAAATAAATACTAAACTTATCATTAAAAAATCATTATATTCATAAATAGATATTCATACCGAATGTCAAAACATGTGTAACAGTAGTCTCAGTGGTGATTGTGTCCGCCAAATTATCATCGTCCTTCGGCAATGGGGGCGGTGGTAGGGGTGGTTGCATGCTCTTCTCCATCCTGTTATCTGTCCCCTTTAACCCCACCCTTGGGGTCTTTTATAATAAAACCCCACTGGTTCCTCTGTATTTTCCTCAACAAAACGATAATGTCAAAATGTCCAAACACTGACAACTAATGATTACGTAGAATTTAATTATTCCCTTTAATATTCTCCCTTTTGTTTATTTTACATAATGATGAACAATATATCTGCACTTGACATTGAGAATAATGTTACAATAATTTCAATGAGAACAATTGAATTTTGAGGACAAATAAAATAGTATTTTTAAAAATTAATTTAACTAAAAAGAAAAAAAATGCGTCATCAACGAGAGAAGCTCGCGAGTCTATCTTTCAAATGGCTACATCTCACGAGCAATTTGTGAGCACGAGTTTGGCCTCATGGCGTTAGCTTTACTATCGAACAAAGATTAAAAAAATCACATCAAGTATCGAGCCAATTCATCACTGTAATTCTTATTTAATTCTCCAATTTTATTAGATTTTTATTTCACTCGCTGTCATTAACATTATGTCTCTAAAATAATCTCAATTCTCTTATCAATAATTTTTCATTGGTTCGAGGCTTTATAATTATTCTTTTAATGTAGCTGTAAGACGCAATTGGCTGATTACTTTGGCAACACGACTGACAACCGGCTGCGTCGTTTGGTCATATTGGGGGACAGAAGAGACAAGAGATTTGGTGAATTTTCTTTTAACACGGTGTTAAGATACCGAGACAGTGTGTCCCAACTGAGAGATATTGAGATGGCGGCGCCACTGACTTGAGCCAGTTAGTACCGGGTGTTCTAAATGTTTATAAACATCGGAGGAAATAAAAAAACATTATCATAATTATCATGAACTATTTTACATTTTTCTATGAAGAAAAACAAGAAGAAAGATATTCTCTGGGTTCAGATAATTAAGACGAAATTAACTGCACGAATATTGTAGCGGGACGAGATTGAAGACGCTGAGAATTGATGAAGAATGGATTATAGTTGTTATGAATTGTTATGAATTATTCAGAGACACGGGAAGACGCGTCGGGTCTCTTGTGGAATTCCTTAAGAACGTTTATCTCACACCCTCGATGTCCCTCTCGTCTCAGAAGAGGCCACTTCGCCAATTTTTTTTTCTTCTCGATGGAAGGAGAAAGAATTCCAAGAATTTATCGAATATATTTTTTTATGGATGCTCAACATATTTTCATGTTAAATAAAATAAACATGAATGAATAATATTTTTTTTCTCCTTCAAAATTTTTCAGTTTGCTTTCAAATTATAGCTTCAATTTCAATCGAAATAATAGCTTGAGAAAGGTATGACAATTATCATGCTGAAGGATAGATGCACATACTTCGGTGTGCGTCTAATATAATGATAATGAGAGAGAGAGGGGGCAATAAAATTGAGCAAACTCTATTGGAATTACGACAGATAGGCACAGTCGTTATTTCCAGTTTGTATGGAGAAAATCAGTAGTGATGCACCATTGCTGTTAGAAAGTACTAAAAATTTCATAAATAACTCAATTCAAATTTCAAAAAACCAAAATAATCATGCTAATCGATATTCTCCCATTCTGGTCGAAATACTGGTATTACGTAATTATTCCTATCATATCGTACTGCCTCGTGAATTCATTATCGAGTCGTAAAAAAAATAAAGCGCCAGTAATCGAGAAATCTGAAGAAATCGAGGACAAAATTAATGACAACGAGGAAGACGTACCAGCATTACCAAAGGACTTGGAGCACATTCCTTTTGTCTATAAAAAGCCGAGTGAAGAGGAATTGATGAATCGTGCTAAAGAATTTTACAACATCTGCAATAATCGAAGAACCATCAGATACTTTAGCTCTGATCCTGTGCCACAAAGTGTTATTCGTGACATTATTAGAGCAGCCGGTAAGCATGGAATATACTTAATGCCGACGTTATTGTGCTTGGATGATTGGAATAATGTGATTAGCACATGGTTGATTAGGTACTGCACCGAGCGGGGCTCATACAGAGCCATGGACTTACGTTGTTGTATCTGATTATAATAAAAAAGTTGAAATAAGAGAGATTATTGAAAAAGAGGAGGAGCTCAATTATGTTAAGAGAATGGGAAAAAAGTGGACAACTGATTTGATGCCACTTAGGACTAATTGGATCAAAGAGTATCTCACTACTGCGCCGTATTTGATTTTGGTTTTTAAACAGCTGTATGGGGTTTTACCAGATGGTAGGAGAAAGAATCATTATTATCATGAAATGAGTGTATCCATTGCTTGTGGCATTCTGATTACAGCGATTCAGGTATTTTCATTATTTGTTTCTTCATTAGGGCGGAAAATTCGGGAGGAAAGCGATAGATTATTAATCTGAGTGTCTTTTTTTTGTAAATATCTCGGGAACAATGAGGTTTAGAAGAATTTATCAAGACACCTTTTTTGTAGTCCATTAGATTCTCTACGAAAAAGATCTCTTGAGATTTTTCTATAAACTCACTCGTTTCGGAGATATTTGCCGGAGAAACTTCACGAAATTTATTCACGAGTCCTCTTTCATCACTTAATTCATTGAGTTTATATTATTTTCATGGGAATTTAAGTACGCTGGACTCGTTACCCTAACGTCAACGCCCCTCAACTGCGGACCAGCTCTGAGGAATCTCTTGGATCGTCCATCATCCGAAAAACTTTGCCTGTTACTTCCAGTTGGTTATCCAGCTGATGATGCTACTGTTCCAAATCTTCAGCGTAAATCATTATCAGAAATTTTAATTGAATTCTGATTTCAAGAAGAATCATCGAAATCAAATGAAGCTCCAACCTTGACTCTTTAAATACTGATATTAATCGTTCGAATTTCTGAGGTTTTTTTTAATCGTAAATTATAATATTAGTAGAAACTAATCATTTATTAGCAATTTGCATACAATCATTGAAAATAAGCGGTATAAAAAATCGAATCCTGAATTCATCAAGAAACATCAACTTAAAATACAAATCTCATTCACATGATTAATCATCAAGTAATTGCTACAAATTTATTTCGCTGATTATTAATTTTTCATTCTCCTTTCTTTTGTCTCTTTTTCGTTCAATTAATGTACAATTCCATGCGTTTCAAATTTATGCTCATTCTTTTACACATCAGGCTTAAATTAAGTACACTCCATTGTATAAAATATAAAAATACTGAGCTGAAAAACAGTAAAAAGAAAATTATCTGAAGTAAGAATGAAAGAAAAAACAATGACATTAACATTTATTCAGATTTTTGTTTTTTTCATCGTTTGTATTCTCTGTCTTTCTTCTCCTCACTTTTACTCATTTATTGTATTATTTTTCATTTCTTCATTTTCTTAACTTCCCTTATTAATTGTTTGCATTGATTGGTGTGTTTGTTAGAGCTAAAACAGTTATCGCACAATGTTTCTTTAAGTGTAAAAAGCTTGACTATTATGATACATACAGATGAGGAGACAACCTTCTATTTATGTTTTTTTTTAAATTTAATTTTCGAAAATTTATGTTGACTCTTGAAGTAAATATTCAATATTATGTCTTTCCAAAAACGTTTTAATTTTTGTAAAATTTCATCATTTTTCTGTCACAATTATGAATTATTGATGAAGAAAAAAACGTTGAAATAATATGAAATCATGTCATTAACTATGAAAGAAATTCGGAAAATCATCACAATTTAGATGGATTAATAGTTTAAATTTACTTAATGATTGTTTGAGTATGAAAAATTATTCAAAGATAATAAAAGCAATAGTCGTGTTTTAATTACACAGCTGTTCTTCTTTATGGAGAAGGTATTGTCGTATCTATCGTATATTCAGCTAGTTTATTTTTTTCTCGTTTCTTTTTTATTTTCTCTCAGTTTCACTATATTGTCCATACGTTTTTTTTACACCATTTTTTTTAGTATTATTAAATTCATTTTCACATTATTTCACGACAAATCTTGAAAGACGTTGCAACGGTTTCGATTGATTTGCGAATCAGTCTCCATCTCTGGGTACAATTATTATTATTTTTTTTTTACTTTGTTTAATATATAAAAAAAGATTTTTAGCTGAGCCTGGTATGTGTATTATTAATTGAAACTTTCATTCATACTTCCTTTTCTTTTTTCTCCGCTTATGGACACTCGTGAATTATTTCATTTCTTGGTGGCTTTTTCATTGTCCAGTCTACCTAAGGAACATTTTTTTTTCATTTCTTCTTTTTTTTTCATTATAAAATTCTTTACAGTATTCAGGATTAATTAGATACAGGATTAATTATACTTCTGAGATCACCAGCGCCTGAGACGTAATAATTATTAAAATCACTTGTGAAACTGATAACTATTCAATTATTTTCATTTTTTTGAACTATTTTTTTCTACTTCAATGAAAAATTCAATTAAAATTTAACAAAGAAAATCCTCAAAATAATTGGCAAAAGAAGAAGATGAGAATTACGCAATTTAAAAAAATGAGAAAAACGTTTTGAAATCATAAAAATGAAATTGGAAAAAAAATATTAAATTTAAAAGACTCTCGCTCGAAACATTCGATCCTTCAACAGGTGGTTGTAGGAAACAAGAGTACATACAAGAGGCCCTTTTACTTTTTTCATTATTTCATGACGGAAACAGCTGCCACGAGGGATACACTCGAGCGACCATTGTTGAGTAGGACCATCAGCAGCCACGTTACTTTGTGTACTTTTTTTTTCTTTTTTTTCTGTATTGTTTAGTGAGGTCTTATTCAGGTTGACGTTCAATCGCGTCGATGGAATTCTGCAATGCACAGGCGGCACGACCAGGATCCCTCGGGTGGAGATGCGAGAGGCGGGGCCAGACAATACATATGGTATCCACGATCACAGTCATCGCAGAACAGCAACTGATCCTAATTTGATTATCCAAGTTTATTAATTTTCTGATGTTTTTTTATCTCTTTTCGAGTGTTATGAATTTTTTTTGTGACGGAAATGAACAATTCTCAATGGACAATTTAGAATTTTTAATCGGCGAAATAATTGACTATTTTTTTTCTAATTAATTAGTAGGGGTTCCTCTGAATGCATCGATCCGTCATCGTTCATCAATCGCGTATTTTCTTCTCTTCAATGGAGATTTAAATTCCGAAAGTTTATTCGAATGATCCGATTTTTTCGCATCGCTTCAAGAATTAATTGCTTCTCTCTTTCATTGAAAAAAAATTAGGGAAATACTCACGTCATTGTCGGATGTGCCACATATTGAACAACACTTGCACTCGATGCACTGCCACCTGTACTTACGTACAGAAACGATCATATTTGCCGTAAATTGCAAACAAGTTGGATGGCCTATAACAATAACGACACTCGTGTCAAGGAATAAAAGAAAGCAGCAGGATGATGGAGCTGGGAGACTTGACGATGGATGCGGCCAGCGGAAAGGTGCCAGGACATTTATCTTGTGCCGAAGAACAGTGAACTCCAAGCTATCGTTTTACTTTATTATTTTTTTCTCATTCAATTTTCGCGTTCATTATCAAAAACAAATTTATGCTCAAAAATTTCATGATTTTATCATTCTTTCTAGATAAAATTTTTTGCATTTTCAATTTTTTTTTATCTCAGAGAGAAATTTTTTTTACTAGATAACCCGCGATCAACTATGTCTTTCACCTTTCCTCAGCACTAAACGTCCGGAATAATGAAACGCTATCATATTTTCCGCACAAAGTATTTTTATTTGATGATAAAATTGCAATTGGTTTTTTTACTGTTTTTTGTTTTGTTTAAATTCTTTGTCGCATTACTTTTCCTTCTTTGATGTTTTTTTCCGAACACACTGTTCATTAGTGTTTGGAGTAATAAGATGGTAAAAGTAATCAGCAGGGCGTACCTTGGAATAGTTCACGTTCTTTCTTGCGCAGCACAATATAAACGTCGCAGATCACACTCTCTTCCGCTTAGCACACGCAAAAAACTCATTTTTTTTTCGTCAATGTTCTTTTAAAATTCTGTTTTTTTTTGTCACGTCTCTCACTCACTCATCATACTTAATATCTAATATTTAATTTTAATAACTAAGTGCTACTTAAGTGTTACATTGTTTTTTTTTCATTTTCCTTATTCTCACGCTAAGCTTCGTGGGTAATTGCTCAATAAAAATTGCCTAATAACAAGTCTTCATTGATTTCTTTTTCTTCAACATGGAGGAACTATTATTTTTTTTCTTTTGCATGCCTTCATTTTTTCAACTATAACTTTCTGATTCTTGTTTATTGTTTTGTAATGAAAAAAATTATCTACTTTAGTTGTTTTTTGTTGAAAAAAATCATTCAATCTAACTACTACTTTTTAATTATTCTTTATGATTACTTGGTTCGTTTGGTTCTCACAATGTTTTTTTTTGTTTGCTCTTCACTTAAGTTCTTCTCAAATACTGAGAATTCAATACAATCTGCCAGACAAGCTCATCGTTCTGTACAAATTTTTATTTCTAAATTATTAACTTTTTTTTTTTGGTTTTCTTTTGTTTTGATTCCCATTACATTATTGAATTACATTTTATTCGGGGATTTGTTTTTCTTCAATTATTTAATTCTTGGTTTAATTGTTCATTTACGCATTTTTAATTTATAGTATTCCTGGCAATACCTGGCAATATTTCAATTGTCTGAGAAAATATTTTGTGATTAAAAAAATTATAATTGGAAGCAATTTCGTGCTTTTCAAGACAAAAATTAAAGTTATCGAGAAAACAAATCATTATTATTTTTTCTTCGTTAATGATGTTAAAATTTTGTGTGTGATACTCTTTTTTTTTCTTTTGTGTGCGTATCAAAGCTCGTACAAAACTAATCTACTTTGAGAAATTGTTTATTTTTCATTTTGTGAAGATATAGTTTCCTATCTTTTTATTACCTAATTTTCATATTAAAACAATGAAGAAAATCAATGAAATTTAATTAAATTAATGCCCACTTTCTTAAGGAAAGAACGAAGTATTCAAAGAGACATTATTTTTCTTATTTTTTTATAACAAAAAAATACACTCTAGTCAACAAGCTGACAAACCATATCTTCTTCAATGACGTGCGTCTAGTGAAACTGTGCAACAGGAATTTTTTTCACTTATTTATCAAAAATTGGAAAATGCATTAATTATTGCCTTCTTTTTTCCATTTATTTTTTAACTCTAAAATGTTTTTTTTGTCGATAGAATTTCAGTACAAAGTTTTCCCAAGGTCATAATAAACTTTGTACATTGTTCAAAATTCATTTATTTTGTTTGAATCTATAAAAAATTTCATCTTAAAAACTAATAAATTGTCTTTATAATAAATCACAGTTATCTCCATAATATTTTGTCTATTTTTTTCCATTTTTTTTTATTTTAGTAAGAAAATTATGTTCTTTGATTTCATTATTTTGTGAATTCCTTCTCTTTCAATTTTTTTCATTTTCTCTCTCTAATATTAGTTAAGGAATTATTTAAAATTCCTATTACTCAGATGCGTTAGAATTGCACCATTGATTAAGTGATGCTTTGATCTTTTTGCTTTGACTAGTGTATAATAAAAAATGTCTGTTTATTCCTTAAATCTTTTCTCTTTTTTTTTCATTGTATAAAGCTCATGACCATTTCTTTTTTGATCCAATGAATCATTTTATTTCCTTCAATTTTTTTCCTCTCTTTTAAAATCCCTTCTCAAATTCTGTATTGCACGTCAAGAATCTATTAACATTCTCAAAGAGAAAAATATATTGCTATTAAAAAATTTATTCTAAATAGAATTGATCTTTTAAAATTGGCAGTAATTTTTCCCTTCATTTTCTCGTTTATATGAACCTCCTCGAATGGCAAAATAAGAGGAAAAAAAAATAATGAGACAGGAATTGAAAATATAGTCTTTCTTTTCTTCTAAATTAGAGATAATCAATGAGAAGATTAATAAACACAGCCTCATGATAAAAATCAACTGAGGAATAAAGAAATGAGGAAGAGAAAAAAATGAATGAGGAAATCAAAGATGTCAGAAGCAAAATAAAGAAAAAAAATAATATAATTAACAGAAAGAAGAATCTTCACGTTTTAAAGTTTTAAAAATTTGGAAACTTCAGAATGTACAACAGACTTAATTATTTAAAT
>JABSMS010040059.1:0-24338 GCA_018902275.1 Aleiodes sp. PSUC_FEM 10030003
TGTAAAAAAAATTATATAGATATATAATATTGAGAAATAAGTTTTTATCTTCCGGTTGAAAAAGGAAGAAAAAAGTACTTTTGAATTTCTGCCGTAAAATCGATTTCAATTCCGATGAGAAACAAGCAGAAAAACCGAGACGAAATTAACGCATTTTTTGTTTCTTCGCTCCAGAGGTGCGACAAACATTTATTTTTATCCCATGGCATGATCAGAGTAAACTGCGAATGCATTCACTTCAGCCTACTACTGGTTATATTGTATCACGAGACGAGTGCCCCATACGTTCGTGTATGAGTCGAACAAACCAAGCCTCGAGATCCAATCACGGGTAATTACACGCGTCGACAATTACCAGAGATCTATCGTGCAAGTGAGAGCGAGTTTATACATAATACAATCATGAAACATCATCGTTATAATCGATTGTGATCTCAATCAGTGACCGCAAGCCGTAGTATGCCAGGCTCGATTTTCGGAAATTAATATTCTGGAATTTTATTTATAATACTGAAAAATGTGTGAATCCACACCTTTATTAAATTCTCGACACAATCTCTGTATTTTAATTTTAAGTGGCCATCCTCGTCACACTGTTCCCAAATTCAAGAGATCGTTTCTTTCTTTTTCTCGTTAATTTGAATGCGTGGGCGACGCACTCTACCGTATTCCTGTATGTGTATGCGCCAAAGTGGATGTCTCTTGCCTCGCCTCGAATTAATAAATAGAAACAAATGACTCTTCGTAACTTGTTGTGTTTCTCTTCCAACTGTCGATCATTAGTGATCTCATCACTGTGTGTTCTGTTGGCGGGACATTCGTGAGAATAATTATGTCGGTTGAGGGATATTGATTGAATTTAATTTCAAAGCTTTCTGATATATTCAGTGTTCTATTCATTCTGTTTTTTTTTAGAATTTAACGAAAAAATATTGGAATATTCAACAAACAGAGGAAAGAAATTCGGAAAAAAGTCGGGAATGCCCAAGCGAGATTAAATTATCGAATAGACTGAATTTTTCGGTGGAGAGGATGGAATCGCCTAAATTGGGCAGAAGTTTTATTTATCAAAGAAAAATTAATTATCAAAAATTTCAAATTTCATAAAAATCATGAAAATTAAATTCCTCCACCTCCGAAAGAAGAACCAATCACAATGTTCCATTCTGCCCCGAGTGTCCATATCACCCCGTCTCCCCATATTATTAAATTTTTCGATCATATTTGAAAATTCAGATTGTTTGTTAAATTTCAATGCTAATTAAATCTCGAAAATTAACGATAAATAAAATTCCAAAGATAATTCGAATTCTGTCTTAACTAAAATTGAAATTAACTTCAAAATTCAATCTACATATTGCTAATGAATTTTCATTTATTTTCCCTCAAATCACAAGTGATTTACTCGCGAGAAGCAATTGACCATTACCAAAATAATATTCATAAATAAAAAGATATTTCCATAACTCATTTAAACTGAGTTAATCACATTCTCTTGCCTCCGCCATTAAAAACAAATCCAATAAACCATCTGATTGAGACAAATAACATAATAATTTAATAAAATTAATCAATAAATCGTCTCGAAAAGAATAATTATACACTTATCAATTAATTGAGAAAAAGATTCAAGTGAATTATACGAAACTCTTAATTTATGTAATCTCAACAAAATTCCACCGGGTCGTTTAATTATTCGCGGAGCTAAATTTGTCGAATAACACTTACATATAAAATAACTGATGTTAATCAATCCATGAAATTTATTAATTCACAAAAAACTCTAATTTCGAATTCTTCTTGTTAACATAATCTCTTCAAATAAAAAACGACAGTATCTCAATCTCATATCTCTCACATTGTGTCTAACTAGAAGGCTAATACGGAATTATTGTGAAACATGATCAGTGATATTTAAAATAATTATTAAGCGGATTTAACCACAGATAAATTTGCATTTGTAATTACGTATCGTTAATAACTAATTAACGTTGTGTCTCTATGCTTACTCATTTTAAAATACGTATTATTGTGATGTAATACAAGTTGATTGCATGGAAACAATATTTACAACATGTTATTAATTAGTAATTAATTTTTAATTTTGACAAGCTTCCTTACTGGTAATATGATACTTCAAAAATTACTTAATCGTAATTTTATTTTGAGAATATAAATCTCTCGTTCAGGTTTTATCCCCATAACGTACGTATACGAAGAGATTGCGAGTAATTATAAAAAAGGAATCATTAAATTGATATTAATCTTTGGGACTGCGTTTGTAGTATAACTAGATATACTAGCGTACACATTAACACATGATTAAGTATAATTAAAGTACAGAACGATCCGTTGTTAATTGCAGGCTTCGAATGATTGGTTTTTCTATTTTATTATTTCTCGTTTCATTAGCACTCCGGTTTATCTGTCTAATAATTTCATATTGGCGGCATTTGCTATATCTTAAGCACCGCAAAGGAAGAAATACTTCGCAACATTTGCTTTTTTTTATCTCAGCGTCGAGAACATTCTCGAACTTATAAATTAATTATTTTTCTTCATTGTAAAACGATGTATTAATCTGAGTTTAAATGAAGTCAGTAAGAAGACGTTTATGGATGTCGCGATTTTATGAAGACTTTCATTTATTTTTGTTTATAAATGAAAATGTTAGGCAGAGGAAAAAGTTCTGATTCGAGGCGAATTGCAGTGTGTTTTGAAACAGTTTGAATTCTTTATTTAAATATTTCATTGGAGACTTGATTGATTTTTTCTAATGACAAAAAAAATCGTCTCCATGAACTGAACCAGCCGTTAAATTTTCAAATTTATCCATAAATTTGTTTGCTGATTATATCATCGCCCTAGAGTCAAAAGGGCGTAAGTGCCATTTTTCAAAAATCTGTAAAAATTTAATCTACATTCATTCTTTCATAAAAATATTAACTTACGCCCTTTTACGATTCTGCAAAAAAATGGCACTTACGCCCTTTTGATTCTAGGGTGACGATATGAATAAATATATATTTTTCTGATATTGTTTCTAAAAACTGCATTTTTTTCTTGATTTTTCGAATCGAGAGAAAATTGGAAAGTCTACATAATGCAAATTGAAACCGAAAAATTAGGCTTTTTCTGAAAAAAAATTAAATAAAACGCCAAAAATATAATTGAATATGTACTCATTCCAAAAGTCTACGGATGCATCAGAAAAAAAAATTAATACTGAAATGCAGATGAGACACTAAATTCAACGCGCGATTCTTCGAAAATGAAAAATAAAAAACTTATTGAATCCAAAAAAAATTTATGCAGCAAAATTCATTGATCCTTAACCAATGAATTTCGGGATAAAAATACTTTATTTAACATAAAAAAAGCCTTCGTGAAATTCAATAAATTTCCTTTTTCGTATCCACATTTTTTCCCCAAGATGATATATATACAGCTAAACATATGGAAAAGCACGCGGTGCCCAAATGGTATAGTACCTCATCACTGTATCCATTCTAGAAACCAAAACACCACGACATAAACGTTGATCCAAAGAAATCCCTTAATTTCACAAAGATCGCTTGAAGCAGTTTCATTCAAAATGTCTTTTCATCTTTCTATTAAACAACTTCATGCAAACTTCATCCGAACAAAACGAGGATGTACACGTCAGGCGAGGTTGAGCGTGTCGCCGAGGGGTTGGGGGCTATTATTTTTTTCGTACACGTCAAGAAGAAGAAAAAGGCGCGTGGGTGGCGCTCACGTCGAAGCTTTTATACACACGACGTTGGTCGCATCGTGCGACGAAAGAGCCTCGTGAAAATATAACCTTGGTGGGGGCGTCTGCGGCGGTTACACCAGAACTAAGGGGTTGTTTGCCTCATCGTGGCGCTCTGGGGTCCTCTGCTACCCTCACCTTTCTCAACCCTCTTCTCGCCGCTTCATCCCCTCGCCAATGAGGTCGTGTGCCGTCTTACCAGGTTTTCTCTAGTAAAACCAACACTATCGCTCTCTGTCTGTATATACCAGTCTCATTTCATCCCCCACCGCAGGGCTACTTTGCATAGGGCCTGCGCGGAAAAGCTAGAATTCTCACACAGCCCCCTTGTTTCTCCAACTCGTCTTCGATTTCTTCAAATTTAACGTAAACTTCTTCGTTTTTCTCGGAGGACAGAAATTCTGGTGGAAGATTCTGTGCTCGGGAGGAGAAAGAGAATTTTCATTCAGTCTTTCAATGAAATAACGAACCCGGGAGTTTTCGGATTTACGAGAGGAAATCGCGCGAATACAGATTCTATGACTAAAGATGCTCAAAGTTGCTCAGGAACATTTTTCGAACAAGAAAGTTAGTAATTATCTCGAAAATGAGCCATAGGACGATAAATTTTAGTCATTTACTTTATTTATAATGGAGGAATGTTTTTTATACAGATTATGTAAAGACTTTCGATCTCTGTACTTCATCTTTATAATTATCTAGAAAATTATCTATGTAAGGAAAATTCCGAAATGAAAGGGGATAAATTAATATTGCTTTGCAGTTAATTTTTTTGCGAATATTTGGAGATGGAGAAATTTCCACTTTCGGAATATTCGCGTTATGCGCTATACAGATAATTTTTCTATAATATTTTTTCAAATTAGAAATTATGTTATAATTACGATTAGAATTTCTCTTCATTATTTCATTATCCACATTGAAGTTATGATTTCTCAGACTTTGATTCCTGATTGTTCATCTTCGTTTTCCAATATCTACTTTCAATATTCTCATTATTTTGTTAAATGTACATTCACAACAAAACTTTGTGACTCTATATTTACTTTTCTTTGTCTCAATGGAGACTTTACTGCAAAACTTAATAAACTATTATTTATCTCTAAATAATAATCAATTAAAATGATTACCCTTCAATAAAATCTCCTTTCTTCAAAAAACTTTAAACAAGTATTTCCCAAGGAAAAAGAAAATTCATCCATTTAAAAACTACTCCCAAAGTGAAAAAATGTAAATTCCCATGAAACTTCACTCCAATCTTGTGAAAGTTGAAGAAAATTTTTTAATGAGATTATTAGATTTCCTCGAGGATTCAACGTGATTGGCCAACCAATCAGCTTTCCCGAGTTTTGTCTTCTCATCAGCATGAGCAAAGGGTTGGAGCTGCACCGGAGAGTGGATAAAGGTAATACTGGTGGGGATAAAAGTTAGTTAACGCCTCCGTGTAATTAAGCAAAACAGAGCTGCTTCGATGAAACGGGAGAGAAGATGAAATTTCTCCGAGCTCCTCCCTAGATTACTCAGGCAAACTGATGAGGGCAACCCTCTCGTGCTTCCAGAGAGTACAGATATAGTATGATTTTACAATGAGAGACGCCCTCAACTCTGTGCAGTACTGGGTGAAACGAAGTGCGGGGGTTGGTTAGCGCACGTATAATTAGCGCGTGACTATACAGCAAGAGAAAATGGGTATGCGGCTGACACCGGGCAAAGAGAGAAGAGGAGGAAGTGAGGAGGCCAGACGAGAGTATGACCCTCTCTGTGCGCATGTGCACAGCATCCCTCGCAGTTGCTGCGGATATAATGTATTCATAACACAGAGCCGGGCAGAACTGCGTTTCCTCTGGCGCGTTTCAACCCGTCCTACCTTTCCCCTCCTCCCCCTCCACATTACTACCATCCTTGGACGTTTTTTCGCTTCTTCCTTTTTTTTCTCCGTCATGTATATAATATACCACCACTTGTGCTTGGTCTTCTTGGAAAACCCTTTCTCTATGTACATGCATACAGTGCTCCTCATGTACGTGTGACGAGCGTAAAGTAATTGGCTGTCTTGGTGGGTAGTTTTCTTGGACTGAGTGCAGGGCGAATCATTTTTTTCTCCCTCCTTTCACTTGTATTTGTTCCCGGTTTTCTCAGACGCTATTTGTACAATAAATGGCATACTTGGGGTTATGATTCCATCCATTAGTTTCATTATAAAATTTCCCGAGAAAATGAAAAAAAATTGCTTCTTTTTGTTGAACTGAAATGAATGAAATGATTCCGGATGACAATTAGAGATATTATTATTGAAGCAGTGTTGAATATTTATCCAATTTACGAAAAATTCGAAATTATATTTTCTTTTCGAAAATTCGTAACTCAATGAAGACAGAGGATGCCGAAGTAAAGGCTATTAGGAGCAGTTCCGGATGTACTGTCAGTGGAATGAGGGAGAGCAGGGTGGTTTGTGTGCTTTTCCGCGTGCTTGCCCACGGACACATGTCCGTTCACTGGCTACTCCTCTTTCTCTCTGTCCTTATCACGGATAGACTCTGAGGGTGGCCTACTTGCTCGGACTATTCCTACAACGCCTGGGGACACTACAAGAGGGTAAAAGCATCAGCTGCGGGACTTAACCAAGAAGACAGTGTCGCTAGCCACGCAATTAGGCAGCTAGTCAGGGTCATCAACGTCTCAGCTTTACTATGTACCAATATCTAAATCAAGTCTGCGCATCCTTCTCTCCTTAATTCCATTCCTCTAATTTTCTCTTTTCCTTTTTACTGCGGTAGTCACTCAACTGTCCCTGAATAATCCACCTTGGGTGTGCGGACTCGTCTCATGCGATTACTCCATTATCCGTCTGTGACGCAATTATGCAGCCTTATGACGTCTCGTTAACGCTGCCAACTCTGGCCCCTTCATACAACACCGTTGGGGGGATGATGAGTCGCTCAAGTATATATAACTTACCAACACAAAGAGCTTGTCTTCGAAATTGTTTTTTATTTTCCGCCTCTACTTTTCCTCTTCTCTTTTTTTCTTTTTCCTTTACCAGACATTGAAAGGGGGAGACTTTAATGCAATTACAGGGGCTGCGGAAAAAAAGGCCTAAGGTGCGTAATATAAAATTTCGAAATTCAATAATCCCTAAGGGGCTTGCTACGTTCAAGAAAAAAATTACTGAGAGAAAGAGAGAGTAACACATAATAAGCCCAGGGGCCCTTTCTCAGTGGGTTTGTGAAGTCGACCACTGGCTCGATGTTTTTAATAAGCGACGGACTTGTAGCACGTAGCAGATATTACTACGACACTCTTTTACCCACAGTCACACACATGAACCCTTTCAGGGTCTCGTGATTTTGCCCCTTTCTTTTCCTAATATCACGGCGGTAAAAGCGGAGGAAAAAGTTCATGAGAAGAAAGAGGGCAGGACACAGCTCCTAATTAACTTGCGAATAATCCAGTGTAATGTATAGATCTGGTAATTTTTGCTTATGAAAAAGGAAAATGAAATGAAAGTTTTAGAGAGATGAAATCGATAAGGTCACTCCACAAACGCTGATCACGATCAGTTTGATTGTATTAATACGCCAGTCGTTTCGTTGAAAAACTTTTCCAACTGATCGAATCAACATCGTTGTTAATTAATATCATCGTCACACTTCTCGAAGAAGCCAGTTGGAAACGTAGTATTGAAAACGTGAGATACCTGACAGTGTCCCTGAACTCTAATCTTGCGATTAGATCTAACTGTTCAATTGTAATGTGTCGCACGTCTATATGCTTATAAACCTTTTCTATATGTCGGTATTGATAGCTATTTGAGGCATTGATTCATCATTAAATATTCGCTTCATGATATTACAATGGAATAGCATTCAACACTCATGTATTATTTGCAGGAAAAAAATCTTTACTGAAATTGCTGAAAATTATTGTGTTTTTACGGTGGATAAAAAATCTACATGAAATTCCACTACATTTTCACTCTGGACTCATCGATTAGAAGCATAACTGTAGACATATCGCATGAACATAAATATGCTTTACCCTTTACCATCAATCTCGCGATCGCTAATTTATCCCCGAGGTCACAAAACAATGTAGAAAAAGCCCACTGATAATAAAACATTAAATAGGAAAAAATGGAAGTAAATGTAAAAAAATAATAAAGATAAAAATAAAATCGAAATAAAGAGAGAAATAGAATTGCCGTGGTGTATTATTAATATACGAGATTCCACGATTAGGATAGCTCGCCCTGGAATTTTTGCTGCGAGCCGTAATCGCGTCCTCATCAAGCACCCCTTGCTGTATTACATTAATGATATTGATTTGGAAAAATACAATCAGCCCAGCGTTTTCATACCTTCCCCTTTCTTCTCTCCGCCACTTCTTCCCATTTTTTTTTTCGTTCTCTTTTCCAACCTTTGGCAAACGACTGTTGGCTCGTTCGCGATTCTCCATGTGCTGGCTTACGTGGTAAATATATATTACATGTTTACTTCCAGAGTAATGTATAACACAGTAGTGTGTGTATATGTTTGGGATATTGTCTTTCTTCGTATTAGTTTTTCAGGTCAATGTGTATTGTATTGCGAAAGGGATTTCTTATTAATTTCCGATGGAGCTTCTTTCAGGAGCCCATCTAATACTTTACTCATTCAACAGTAGATGGGGTAAAATGGGGCTAGTGAAACCTGTCGAAATTGAATTTATTAAATTCGTTGACTATTTCTAATTTCGTTTATTTAATAATTACAGGTTTGGGAGCAACTTGCTTTCAAGGACAATTATTGAACGACATTTGATAGATGTTTGCATAAAAATGAAATACAATTCATTAATTTCTGTATATTTGATACGAGATAGATTTAAGTTGTCGAAACATGGTGATTCCGCAAATAAAAACAATTTCTTTTAATCAATTATCAATTACCCCGAATTATAGCAGAAATCAGAAATAATCAAAAAATTAATTTCAAAGGGCAAAGACAAATTTTTTTCATATCCTAATTTTTTTGCATATTAGGACGCACTATTCCACATGCCACTTATTCGAGAATATTAAAAGAGATCCCTCTTACCCCATCTTCCGCCAAACACTAATGCTTGCTTCACCCCTCGGCGCTTCAAAATGAATGTCATTTTTCTAATGCTACTTTCAACATTACTATATTCTCAAACACTTTGATTCCCTGATGATAGTCATTTTCCGGTGAATCTTTTTTTCTGTATCTGATGAAGTATGAGCCACGGTTAGGTTTCTGGGCAATTTGAAATGTCGAAAATTGACAATAGAGTGGCCCCGAATGAATAAATGCTGATCGATGAATTATTTTATTTTATCCACACACTACTTTCTGATTCTTTTCTTTTTGTCCTAGTTCGGCTAATGGCTCCTGTCGCTTCCCACCGGAAGTAACCAACTTATTCAGGCTCAGCTAGTGTGATTATTAATGAAAGATGACAACATTCCATTCGTTATTTCCTTGTACTTAATTTTTTTTTTCGATAATATGCTTCTGGTTTCTTCTGTTACTTTTTCATTTCCGTATTTCCATGGATGACGTCTGGCGATTCTTTTGTACTGTCTGATCACAAACGGCATTTTCACTCAACACTTATATTTCTCAATGATTCCTTGATTGCGATACCAAAAGCAAACGAATCAAGCGAATCTAAAAATTCATTTCAAGTACTTTAATAATAAAAAAATTAAATCCACGTGTACACGCGCACCGATTCTCTTGTCTGATAATTCGCAAGAACGATTAATCATATTAATTGCAAAGAAGAGCAACTCAGAGTCAGCAAAGAGCACTGAGAAGATACACGCCCTGGGAGGAAGTTGAGACCCGTTTAATTATAAATTGTAATTAGCGCCCAAGCCATACGGTGCGTGCCGATTAATTAATGTTCCACCCTCTGGGCAATTAATTATTAAACGTCGAGACGGCCAAGTGTTTCTATCAATGTTCACAGTGGCACTTGTATCATTTCTACGATTCTTTCATTACACTCATTCCCTTCATTGCATCAAGCCAATTTTTCATGATTTTTCCCCTCAATTATTCAACAAAATTATTCGTAAAATTCACCCAGAAATATTATCGAATAAACGAAAAATAACTGATAATATTATACAAATTTTATTAAATATAATTATCAATAATTTCGAAGTTATTAATTATAATTCCACGTGACTTAATTCCCTTCACCGTAAATATCTTGTTGCAGGTGATAAGGACTCGTAAAATTTAACGACGTTAAATAATAGTCCTAATAATAGCTATCCAATCGACATCGTGGCCGATCGTTTCTCGGAATTACAACTCAACCGATATTAACCAATACTCCATTCGAGTATTATATCCACGGTCAATTAATATCTTGATAATTAATCCAGCGAAATTAAACCAGAAATCCTCATCACCACTCCCCATTTTATCTGGCAATTTTTATTGCCTCCTCATCCTTTACTTTTCTCACCATTCACCTTCCTTTTTGTATCCTCAAACTATCCAGCCCATTTAATTGAACACTGTACACTCAAACGAGTATCCAGTGCGATCATCAACCACTTGAAAAATACCAGCCATAAGGGGAGAAAAAATGAGCCCGTTAATTATCAGTCCCTGCGCGCATAATTGTCGGAAATTAAGGAATTTAAACTGTTGAACACGTTGGTCACTCATTAATTGGCCTCGGACTGATTGCCCACTTGCCATCACTAAGCACTAGATTGTAAACACTCTGACCACGTAATTGTTCGGGTCGTCCTTTTGTTTTTTTTCTTTCCTCAGTGACCAGTTCTTTTTTCGCCTCTTTTTTATTGCTCTTTGTGTCAAACCCGTCTGCACGTTCAACACTTTTTTCACTCTTTTTTCCCCCCGTTTCAATTATTTTTTCTTCGCTGTCGGTGCAATTGCACCCTGAACAATTAAGCAGCACCTGATCGGAATGCTGATGGCTGTGTTTCACGCAAGGGCTCTTACAATTTGTTCAATAATTTTCTATTTTCAAAAAATTATTACGAAACTGTACTTCACAACAGTTGAAGTCATTATGCAATTTTCATTACGAAAGTTTGTTTCTGAAAAATTCATATTGGAGGTAATTTTTTAAGTGTTCATTGCTCAATTTGAAGCGTTTAAAAAAGAAATCCATTATTTCCAGGGCAATAAATTTACATCCCTCAATACAGTGTTCGTGTATGATAAACATTTATCAGATTTGAAAAAGAATTTCTTTTTTATACCTTTCTCTTTCCATTGGCGCACTAATGCACTAGACAAAAATCTAAAATGTGAATTGTCCGATGCTTTATTACCAATGTCCATGCGACCCGATAACAATCTCGATGAGGTGATGGCTTTGGTTATACGTGTATGTACGTAGTGTTAATTACTGAACAATTACGGCATTATGAATAACCCGCGTAGTTACATCCATTGGATTTGCGTCATTGAATCATTGAGAAGGTTAATGCCAAGCAAATGCCAAAGTTGTAACGTCACAATAGATCCGAGTGAAGGTGTAAAATACGAGGGGGGAGATATTAAATTTAAAATGTAGCATAGAGTAGTGAGTTAGGCAGTTTGAATGCAGCCGATTGTATTGAGGTGAGGTGAATCGATGTTCTGTTATTATTCAGTGACATTAAAGCACAATGAGCTAAAACTACCATACGAGAGTAGTTGCGGAAGAAAAGCGTGTGAGGCAAAGTGCATACTATCTAATTCTTCCTATATGGTCTCACGTAAATCACTCGATTCAACGTGGAAATATAATGAAAGAGGAGAACGATATGTATATATACCTGTATATATATAGACACTAGTCATTAAATATCGTCGTTATGCTGGAGAGTTTATAACGATTCCTGCAATAAAATCATTTACACTCGGTTTGAGAAATAGAGAGAAAAATATTGTCGATCCCAGGGAAAGAGTATTCATTAGAAACATTAGAAAAATATTTGAATTTTAAAAAGTTGTGAAAATTATTGGATGAGAATCTTGATGGAATATATTTTGTGTTGGGAATATTACACTAATATTTTTATAAAAACCTTTTGTGAAGAGATCGATTATTTCATTTCGGTAGTGAAGGGGTAAAACAGAATAAGTCGATTTTTTTGAAATATCTCGAAAATTAATGGAGATACGTCCTTTTTGTGCTGATGCTTTTTTGTAGCTCTTGAAATTCTCTACAAAAAAGCATTGAGGGAAAAAGGGCGTATCTGCATTAGTTTCCGAGATATTTGCGAAAGAATCTCGGCGAGAAAAATCGACTTATCCTGGTTTACTTTTTCACTGCTGATTTAATAACTCACGCATTAAATTGTGAAATAGTCTTCAGAATTCGGTAAACCTTCGCGAAATTAAATCTATTCAGCATGAGCAGTGATCAAAAATGATTTGGAACATTGTGATTCCTTTTCTCTCGTTTCCTTCGATTTTTCAGAGCTTTTCTGTGAAAATATTTGCGGATAATCTTGTTGTTAATGCCACTCGAAATGAATTAAATAAAGAAATTCAAAATAATAATAAAGAAAGGGCCGGCGAGTTCGTTACGATCCTCGAAATTGCTTTCTTCTCCGCAACACATTTCGTCTGGCAGATGAGCAAGTTTTGTATTTTTTTTCGTTTCATTTTTTGTTCTCTTATTCGTCTCCTCTCACTCCACAATTCTAGGGCTTTTCTTTCATTTTTTTTCCATCGGCCCGCATGAAGATGCCTCGTAATTTCAAGAATATCTCGATGCTCCTACCCTCACGCTTCATTCGAGAATCATTGAGTCGTTATGACCGTCTAATACATTTAATCGCGATCAATAATCTTGAGATACTACAGTTATGTTTTACATTTAGAAATGATGATAATACAAAAATATTCAATGTCATAATTTCGTGAATTTTTTTTTTAATTTTTTTTTCTCCGATGAGAGAATAAATAGTTGGATTCACGTGGGTGACATCATGATTGTTTATTTTTTACTTCAGAATTTCGAATTGAGAGAGAAAAAAAATTGAAATACATACCGAGAATGATGCATTGGATTTCAAGTTTTTGGCTTTTAACTCTTGACAAAAAGCCAACTTAAGAATTTAAAAAAAATCGACTAAAATTTTAATTTTTTATAAATTCACTCGACATTCGAAAAAAAAAACTATTGACACTTCTCAATGCACTATTATTTCAAGGAGTATTCGATTCTCTTCAGCTCGCGATTTTAACTGTTGAATTTATCACACTAACTGCTGTTGTTTTGATGACACCAAGTTTCACACGTTTTTTTTTTCGTTAAAAATTCCACAATGGAATCCCAAACACTTTTTTTGTCACACCACTCACGTTTCTCAACTCGCCTTTACCTACATGAAAATTATAATCTCTCAAAAATTTCGTATTTTCTGTTAAAAAAAAACCTATGGTGACTAAATGCCAAGTTGCGTCACAAAAAGTGAAGAGGCACTAACAAATGGCTATCGAACTCCACCAAGTATATCGGAATATATCTCAGTTGCACGTCTCAAACTCGAAACTTCCATGGCAACGTGCACGTAGTGCTCGTAATGATAGCAAACATTTTCCACTTCACAAAGTCACAAATCTCCGCAATAAAAGCACCTACATATATATATTTCATATACCTCAAGAATGAAAATCCTTTGGACAAGATATAAAATGCAAGTACGTTGGCTTACGTACTCTCCACGGATGAATCGACACACGTGGCCGGATTGTCCGTGTCTTACCGTGTGTAACCACTTCTTTTCAAACCACCAGCCAATCAGAGTGTCTCGTCGTCACGAACTCCCTCACTCTCGGCGAGCCTCGGGACTTTTCGTTCTCTTTTCTCTCCTCTTTATTTTCAAACACCACGTTTCTTCTTCTTCCCATTGAACCTAGACCTACCATAAATTCCCCTACAAGCGAACTTAAAATCTCGTCGCCTCACGATTTCATCAGGAACCTCAGGGGCTTAAGATTTTTCACACCGTCATCCTAGTTATCTTCATTGCATCAATCTCGCTAAATTCTCAATGAATTCCCAGTAACACTCCCGCCTCTAAATAATTCAACAAACATGAAAAAAACCACTTTCGATCATTCAAAAAGCACAGTTCAACGATTTAATAACAAAATACAACGCGTGAAAAACCGCGTGGTGCAGTTTCGCATGGAGCGTGCGCCTCGTCCAGCGTCCGACACGATACTACCTCACTCCCCTTCTCGCTCACCCACTCTCGCGTTCTCTCTCGCGGCACCAGCTCGCAGCTCTCCCTCCTACCCCCCCACCGCTGTCGCGACACTGCGACCAATGTATTCTCATCTCCCTCTGTCATACAAATACACGAGTAAAAACTCTCTCTCTCCCGCTCGCCTTTCTCCATCTTTCTCATTCTATGAAGCCAAACGAAGCTACACTCACTGCGTTTTAGCTATCACGATAGCCATTCGAAGAGAACACTGAACATCTCCCTGTCGCCCATATGTCTAAGTCCTCGTGTATCTTCTCGCCTCAGTGCTCTCGAACTTTACTTTTTCTCATTGTATTTTTTTCGTTCTCTCGGTGTGTATACACTGATTGACTTTCGTATGTGGACGCCTTCAGGCTACTCATTAAATAAACTCGGAGTGACGTCACACAGGCAACCTCTAACACTCGGGCATCATTAAACACGTCAACGTTTATTTTATTTTTCGTCTCTCTCTGTCTTACTTGAGATGAAATTGATTCGTCTTTAGGTTGTATTAAACCGAGATTTTCAGACTCCAGTGATTTGTCTAACAATTCCACAAAACACGTGTGGAATCAGTAATGGGGTATGGGATTTTGTTTCATGGATGTCAGATAGCTGTAAACTTTTGCCACACACAGCGCGTTGTCTTAATTGGAAAAACGCCCCAAGTACTGTGATACCTTTCACGCGATTATCTCGGAGTATCTAATGGAGGCCTAACACCATCTGAAAAGGTCTGAGAGTGTCACTTTTGGCATGTACAGGCGGGGCAATGATGGAAAAATTAGTCTGGGAGATTGCATTGTTTTCTCCGAAGTATTTCGAATTAAAATAACGAATAGTGCTCCGTCATAGTTGATGATGATTTTGGTTTCTCTTCGTGAGAAGATCGTAATTCCGTTCGCTTGATCATACTTGTAGAGATTAGTTGGGATTTGAGACACTGGCAATAGGAAGTTACTGGCCTCTTTGAAATGAACCAGCGAGGGAGAAAGAGAGATGAGGAGGGAGAGAGCCCCATGTTAGTGATCTCCACACTGGAGTTATATGACTAAAGCGTTTCAGAATTAGCGTGGCGGGGCACATGCTAAACATTCAATAAACCGCCACGAAAAGCCGACCAAAATAATCGTAATCATAAATAATCGAGCCTAAATATATACGTCTAGAGTTTTTGGTCCCTGGATTTCTCGTGTACCAACTGCCACGTCTAGTTAAAATGTATACTTGACTACGTGACTTTATAACAATAAACTTTGCTATTGTTTTATTTTTGACACTACGGAATGGCTGATAAATAAAATAAAACTCTCATATTCATAATTTGAAGAGGCTGAAATTATTATTAGGATACATTGTAACGGATTTCATGCGAATTAATCAGTTTGCAACGAGATCTAATTTTGTTGCAGATTGGTTTGGTTTTTGGCATTGAAAATTAGTTTAGGATGGTTCTTTGTTGATTTTTATAAACTCTTCACTTTCGTAGAGAAAAAAGTGTGAATTTTTTGAAAAATGTGGCTTGGAAAAGGGGATGATTCGAGTCTTGAAACGAAAAATATCTTAAAACTGACATTCACTAGCAAACACGTCTCCAAATATCTTAAAATGTTTGCAAAAGTATTTTAATTCCCAAAATTAGTTTTCACAGTGTGCTCTGATAATATTGACACATCAGTTCATCATTCTTACTGACAAAACTGTTTATTAGTTATTAACTAATTATTTATACTCTCGATAAGTGCAGAATTATTGGAGTTTCGTACTCGAATATTTTTCATATCAAAATTAATCTCCTCAGTTACCATTTTATGGGGACTATTCTATGCAGCTTCATCTCCTTATTATATATTCTGATATACGTATGAATAATTATGCATAAGAATATGCAAATTGTTTAAAATCAATTTGAAATTCGATCCTAACGATGTAAATACGTGAATTAAAATCCGAATATTAGAGAGCTCAAATTTGGAATCATCAAGGAGGGAGTAGAATCGTTCTCCAGTCGAGCGAAAAACTGTTCACATCAGTATTGAAGGAAGTTATTCCGTTGGATATCATCTCTTTCAATCTGAATATCAAAATGAATGGTTATTTGTGGTCTTGCGACGAAAAAAAGACGGAAAATCGATTATTTTAAATAACTTACGATATTCTATTGCGAGGATTATGCACCAGTGAATGAACTTTCATGTTAAAATTAAAATTTGTTCATTCACTAGTGCGTTTCTTAAAAATTATCTATAGAACTATAATTATCGGATGAATTTCTCTTTATTTCTTAAAGACTTTGATTCTTGACTAATTATTTTTGATTTTCTAAATCAATTTTCTCCAGTTCTTATTTTTGAAATCTCCCACACTGACCTAAGTATTTCTATTCTTCAAATAATTTCGATTTTTCTTCGAGCCCTACATTTTTCAATTTTAATAATTTTCCCAGATTTATTATTATTCATTTTTAAAAACAGTTCTTCAGATTTTGCTACGATTAATTCTCCATTGAAGTAAAAAAAATACATGGATCACGCTATTGATCACGCGATCGAGCATTACAGGGACAGCATATCAGTGGTACAAAACCGGAGGTAGGTTACCCATGAGCCATGAGTTTGTCGTTCCAATTCGAAATAACATAATGGTTAACTAAGCGTGTCCGCGATGGTCATTAGTACATGATAATGGTCGAATGGATAATGGGCCGGCGTGTTTTTTTTTAATTTTATTTTTTTATCTACCTCAGTTGTGTGGCGAGTCTGTTTATAACCAAACGAAACAAAACCGAAACAGGATTACGTGTCGCACGAAGAGCGATGAGAATAAGGCGTTTCACTCTGTGTGTTACATTTTAAACGAGTTTCCATGTTTTTAAAACATAATGATAATAAATGACGAAAAGCCCAAGTCAATTTTTTGGTAATAACCCAGCTTCAACTTCAACAAGGATGTTGGTGATTATCTCGATACGTAATTTCGTGGATCTTTTCACTTTCTTTATTTCATAAAGAAGAGAGAAGAAAAAAAAACAGAAATTCTTGTTGCATGGGTTTTTGGCCCAACGGACATATGGTCGACTGGCTCGGCCGATTAGACACATTTGCATGACAATAACCAAAGTCTGCCCACCATCGGCAACAGGGGCCCCGCTTTATTACGACCACCGTGGCCCCATAGTCTAAGGCGACTTGGTCGACATAATGGCACTTAACCTGGCTTGACTAGTGTTGAGCGGCTTTAGGAGCAGAGAAGGAGAGAGATGGAGAAAGAGATCGGGAAAAAACGAATTTTGTTTCAAGATAACTACGTCAGCCCGTCGCACCCGTGGCGATAGTTCTTTTGTCTAAGTACTTGGTCTCTTTTTTCTCTTCTCTATATTTTCGGGAATAATGGACTCTCTCATGTGATGTGTGTAACCATATTACAAATATGTTTTATTCTAGTTCACGTATCAGCTCCCCTCCCTTCATTGCCCCCTCCCAACTGCGGATAAAAAATTCAAACCCGCATTTATTCTTTTAAGAGAATAAGAAAAAAAGAGGGAGAAAATAATAGACTGACCTCGGGTTAGAAATTAATTAGAAAAGTGCGGAGTGCTTCGGTTAGTACAGCACGATGGGGAAGGCAATCAACGGCCAGATGAATTAATGGCTACCCCAACTACCCCTTAGAGATAAGCTTGGAATGGGGTAAATGTAGAAGCGTCTCGGTTACGGCGTTCCACCAAAGTAGATTCTTATGATCACTACCACGACATATCCACCCTCTCTCTTCGTCTCTCTTCCGCAAAACCAGAAGACCCCCAATTTTCTGTATTTTTATATAGGTGGATTTGGTAATGCTAACACAGAAGAATAACAGAGTATTATCGTTGCCCTTCAACTCAGATATAGCACTCAATCTATATATTGCTTGATTTTCTACATGGAATTCGAGTTTTTTTCTTTACTTCTCTTTCTGAATCATTAGGTAACGAATGGTTTGTTTATCTTCGCATATAGTCACTATCGGCGGCTAATTGATTGGATCAAAATCGAAGGTATTGGATTTTATGAAATCCATTTAACTACTATTTTATATGAAAACTTTCGTATTTAATTGAATAGATAGTGCTTCCAACGTTATATGGTTACCTTAGAAACAAAGGAGTGTTAGTTCCAAAAATGCTAGATTTCAGAGTAACGGAGGCGTATTTCTCAAGTGCATGCCAAGATGCTTCGCATGTTTCCTGGGATTTATTTGATACGAGAAAAAATTTAAGGAACAAAGTGGCGTAAGTACACTGCAAAAACTAATGTTTCACAGATGTTTTAATTTAAGATATCAGTTAGAGAGAAATATATTAAAATTGAGATACGGTACGTGTTTTAAAAAGTTGTAAAATATTATTTTGTATCTGAAAAATTAAGTTGCAGAAATTCAGTTGTTTTTTATGTTTAAAATTAAGACATTTTGCAATGATTCAGTAATTGGAGCTGGAAAATATACGCCAATTTGTTTTTTCAAAAAAAACAATGAAATGGTATTTACGCCGTTTTGTCTCTGAGGTGACAATGTTCTTGTCCCCAATGAACCTCGATAGATATAGAATGAATACGTCAATAATTTATGTATAATTCCCACTTCTTAGGGGGATGCGGAGGAACTCGTGATAGGTCCAAATAAAGAATTCTCGCATGCCCCAAAGGCGTTACCATTAATAATTAAATACCGAAAATGTACATTCTGTGGTAATTGAGTATAGCGAAGATGTAACGAGTGTCCTTGACTAAGATAAATAAGATAAAATGAAGACAGAACAAGTGCAAGAGAGAGGAAGAGAAATATAAAAGCTCGATAAGTCTATATGGCTATTGGCAACGACGAGTTGATATATCACCGGACATTAAGAGCCACAAAAAACGAGTAATTCACTGATCGATTTCGATGCATTCAACGATTACCAATCTATACATATATATAGATGTATTGGAGACCAATGGGTTTGGTGAACCAGCTGCCTACCGAACGGAACGAACTTACGGAGATTATAAAGCATTTATGGTGCAGCTTCCCACCTCCGGGCGCTTCAACTACTCCTGCTCTCTTCTTTTCTCTCCCTGATCTGCATAAAAATAGGTGTACAGCGAAGAAAGAGAGGAGAAAAGTCGGGGGATGGGCATTTTGAAGCTACGAGAGTCGATCCTTAATACGAGATCAGATTATGATTCGCTGGCCGTGGGGTTGTCTGTTCCGTGAGAAGTGAGAAGAAAAGCAAAGTTGCGAAAAGAAAAAAAGCGAGAGTATGAATAAAAAAAAAGGAAAAATTACGAGGGAAAATGGAGGAGTGATGGTTGTTGGTGGATGAAGTGAGAGGAGAGATATAAACAAGAAGGGACTTTTGGAGTTCAACGAGAATTCAACTCGTCGTTTTGTCATTAAGCGTTATCGTCGTAACTTGGCGATTTTAAGGGGATCAGGTGGTTGGATAGTATGGGGAGGGAAAAATGGGAGTAAAAAATACGGAGGGATTTTGTTATTTTGCGGGAGAATTTCTCG
The DNA here is from genome assembly GCA_018902275.1 of Aleiodes sp. PSUC_FEM 10030003. Classification (NCBI taxonomy): domain Eukaryota; kingdom Metazoa; phylum Arthropoda; class Insecta; order Hymenoptera; family Braconidae; genus Aleiodes; species Aleiodes sp. PSUC_FEM 10030003. The sequence continues at coordinate 19,551 of JABSMS010040059.1, forward strand.
CGGCTTCTGTTACACTCTGTATACGTGGCTGCGGGTGGTATGCATTTACCGTAACGGATTGTGAGAATCTCCAGATGCTCTAGGTTCATGGAAAGCAATGCTATTCAAATGATAACACAAATCTAGCTGCAATGCAAGTTTAAAGATCAAAATTATTTTTATTAGTGGAGAAAGAAGAGAAGAGAAAAAAAGAATAAACTAAGATTCTTTTCTTATTCCTCCAACCTGCATCATGTGGCTACAAAAATAGAATGTTTTTATTCTTGACTGGAGGTCAAAGAATTTGCATGAATCATCTGAACATTTTAATGAGCCTCGACTGAGGCTATTAAAACTTCAAATATTTTCATAATTAAAAACTATATTTCTTGGGAATATTTCAATAAAATATTTAAAGAATTCCCTCAACAAAATCTTTACATGGCCAACTATTTTTCACTCTCTCATTGGCTCTTATAATTCGTTTCAGTTTGTTATTTTTCACGTGTGCTGATCTTCAGTGTGCCGACACCCCGCGAGGGAAATAAAGAGTCCCGCCTTCTAATGGCGGCGAGACATTGGTGTGCCAGTGCAGAGGAGAGGGCGAAGCTAACGATATATCTCAGGGACTATTGTCTTGCGCGGGTACCGCGCGACAGTCGTGGCCATTATATCAAGATTAACTCTCTTATGCCCGGGCCGAGGTGGGTTTCTGTGGGGTGTGTGTGGAGTGAGACCAACAGGAGGTAAAAAGGGATATGAAGGGAGAAAGAGATGGAGAAACGAATGCACATGTACCTATAACCGTCGAATATAGCATGATGTTGGTGGCGAGAGGCATTTGGATCCCATGGAGTGTACACTCTTGGCCTCATGGCGCGTATACCACTGGCAAGTACGAAAGACTCAAGCGTCTCTTGCTATCTGTGTGTCCTCTCGAGAAGAGCGCATACAGGAACCAGGGGTGTACGCTAGGCATCCGCAGAAGAGGACATTACAAGGAGTTATGAGGTCCTGCTTCATACGTGAGCATCCCTCCTGCCCTTTTCCCTCCGGCTCCCTTTTTTTCCCCCTTTATTTCAGTTTATCTCTCGTTTTTCTCGTTTTTGTTTTCCCATGTAAGCTCGTCTCTGTCTCATATCCACAATTTCGTAGCGCTCTCTATCCTCCTTTGTCGCATCGTAGAATACCACTGAACACGAGACTCGAGAACTTCTCTCTTCAGGATCCTTATACAAGATCTGTGGCGGTTCTTAATGTCTTCTCCCTTTTAATGTTCTTCGTTCTGCCCTCGAGGTCGATCTCCAACATTTTTACCCAGTACCTTATACTCTCTCTTTCACCTCCCCCTCTCCCTCTGCACATCCTCCGCGCCTTCCTCCTTGGCCCCGATATTGAGTTATAACCACCAAGTATTTATCGTTTCAAAATTCTCTCTCCGTTGTCCTCCAGAAATAAAAGACACGAGTTTAAAAGAAAAAAAATGTTTTGTTATGTTTTTATTCTTGTACCCAGTTGTTGTTTTTCTCCTTTTGAGTGAAGATTTTTTCATTTTTTTTCTGCAACCAGGGGAAGGAATTTCTGACCGACGGTTGTATCCACACGGGGATTCTCGCCGGCTGAAATACCGAAAGATCGATCCATTATTCCTTTTTAAATTTTTTTATTTCACCTTATATCCACCTACCGTTCTATAGACTCTGAAACTTCCAAACGAGAGGAGTAGTCACTGGTAGTAGTCGTGTTTTAGGAGCTATTCTAATTCGAAGCGACCTATAAACATCGTGCTCCTCGTTTTCTTAGAAGAAAAAATATGTGTTCATTCCCCTCCTCCCCTTAAGGTGCCTCATCTCATCTTTCTCGGGCGACGTTCGATCGGCATTTGCGTCTGCAATAAAAAGGCGTCTAGTCCCCATTCGAGCGTAGTACCGCAGTATTTCGTTCCAAGTGTCATCGGTTTTAGTTCATGATCAGCTGACTAGCAATGAAGTCATATGAACGTAAAAACTGAACAGAATGACCTGAACCGAGAATCTCGCGTGTTTTACAAGCACTGAAGTAAGGGGTTATGACTCTTTTCCAGGAATGCATGTAAGGGTTGGTTCTTCTTAACATGACTCACTGGAGCAAACCGTTCTGGTGGTCGAAGGATGAACCGCTACTGTTCCGAGTTAACTCTGCTCTGCCTTGTTTGGTTCAACCTACTCTCCGGCCCAACACATCCATCTCCATGCCTCCCTGCTACTGGCACACACTCTCTATACAAACCACTGTGCTCGGATACCATGAATGGAACCACGTGCCTCAACGCCAAGTACAATGCCTCGTCTATCGTTTCCTTCGTGAGTTTTTGCGGAGACACACGTGGATTACTGATTTTCATTGATAAACACAGTTTCACGTTTCTTTGGAATAATCCACTTGATCTCATTAGGATGCAGTAGAGTATGTGGAGAGAGTGGTTGGATCTAACGATAATTTTAATGAGTTGGTCTAATTGTTCGGGATTTTTAGCACGCGCATCATTATCATGCTTATTTAGCTGCTTTCCTTACTCGTGTTGGCATCTCAAAATATCCAAAGTGTCTTTGCAGGCATGAGCTTTGCGAGAGAACAGAACAATTCCATTGATGCATTGATGAAATTAAATTCAGGATTACTGTCAATGAATTTAGATTATCTGTTGATGTTCATTTCGATCATACTGACAGAATTAATCGAATTTTTTCTCTGTACTTATTTCGTCACTTTGCACATTTAAATTTTTAAACAAATTTTTATGTTTTGATAGCAATGAGTACTCGAAGAACTCTTCGAAAATCTTTGGTTTTTAAAATTTGTTCGGAATTATATTATGTTTCTGACTGAAGCGATAAATAAAAGAATTTTTGGTTCCATGTCTCAATATCTAATCAAAAATATCCGATTAAGAAATATCAAAGATGAGATCGACTCCCAAAATATCGAATATCTCTAGAACCTCATTAATGTAATTAATAAATTCACCAAGACATCCAATCGTGCAATTAATTCATCATTAATAAGTAACTAATAATTTAGTCTTTCGTTCCAATGCTTTTTCATTGATAAATAATAGTTACTTTCTCATCAACGTCAACGATTCATCACACCAAATGAGATACAAATTTAATCACATCAATTACAACATAATACGTTAATCAAGCACGTTGTTATTAAGAACTTCGAAGGAACAAAATTGTATCGATAAAAATATTCAGTTATTAATAGTTGCTTAATACCAAAATTATCTTCATTATGAATTTTATTAGCGGCGCCACGAGTTCATTAACTGTTTTCTTCAACGAATCTATTTACTCCCAAATATTTTCAATGAAAAAAATCTGAAGATGAATGAAGATGAATTTCTCAGAATTAGAATGTTCTTCATCTCAGAAAATGATGAAAAAAAAGTTAATCCTCGAAGGATACAAAGTATTTTATCATTGAAAATAAGATGGAAAAGATCGAAATGATCAGTTGTAAGAGATTCATTCCATCAGGAGGGATGAAGACGAGACAATAGAGTCTATTGTCACGGATCCTTCTATGAGCTTCGAGAAACCAACCACCAGCTATATACTAGGATGTCGTGTTTCACAGTCTCTCGGGAGTACGAAAGAAAAGAGATTAACGAATTCGGGGGCACCCCAGGCATTTTTACGGTCGATTACGATAGACCCGCTTTGTGAACCAGTACACTGAGATGAAGAGAAAAAAAGGTGGGGCAGAAATGAGAGAAGAGGAGAGCTAGGTGAAGAGACTCTGGCGTAAATAAGACAACGGAGATCAGAATTGAGATTAACAGCGCAGCAGGTATTGAGATCCGAGGTGTCACAATTTCAGCCTTTTGTCTACCTCAACTCAACCCATTGTCATCCATCCCTCATCGTTTTTTGGACATTTCAGTTGAGCCATTTGAAGGGAAAAATAGAAGAAAGAAGGAATCATAAAATAGTGAATAAAGTCCGAAAAATGAGATCGTGGGATTTTTTTTTGTTGCAAGGACACATTTCAAGTTCTCGGCGCATGAAGTATTTCTCGAAAACTTCTGTTTACCTTTGGGGATCCCGACTGTGTTTTGTTGAGTTTTCCGGCATTTTTCCATTCTCAGATTCTTTACAACTATGTCTCTTTCATTCTATTTCTCTTGCTATCTCTCTCAGATACTTGGCAGATATATTCGGAGTGGTATTATTCGGAGAAGTGCAGTGGTACATCCGCAGTTAGAGGGTAATAGTGGCAGGAAAAAAGAGGAGAGCTGGGGTTATACCACGAAATTTCCATCGGTGAGGGAAACATATAGGTAGAATTTATTTTGTTATAGCTGTGGCTTAAGGAGAAAATTATAGATTAAATTAATGATGGTTGAAAATAAACAGTTGGAAAATATTGTTACAAATAGTGAGACGTGATTTGTTAAACAGAAGTTTACTTGATGGATTTCTAATCTTTTAATTCCCCTGATGTCTATTTTTGTGGGACTAACCCAGAAGTCTACTTCTGAAAAAATTTATTCTTAGTATTTATTTATTTATTTTTATGGATAAAAATTATCAAAGAAAATATTTCTTGAACTGAAATTGATTGAACTTAGATTTAATATTATCGCCCTAAAGTCAAAAGGGCGTAAGTGTCATTTTTCAAAAATCTACAAAAATTGAATCTAGATTCACTTTTTCATAAAAATACCAACTTATGCCCTTTTTTTATTCAAGAAAAAATGGCACTTACGTCCTTTTGATTCTAGGCCGACGATATATTTACCTCACTATGAGATAAATGTGTTAA